>PVKS010012935.1:0-52320 GCA_004027875.1 Aplodontia rufa
AATGATTGTACAACAAAGTAAAATAACAGACCAACATCATTCATGAGCATAGTGTCAAAAATCCTAAACAAAATACCAAGATGAACCCAACAATATATGTGCATGAATGTAACGATTTATCAGAACGAAGATGACTTTTCAAAAAAACACTATGATTAGAAAAATCTAGAAATGATAAAAGGAGAAAAAAATATTCTCATTGCAAGAAGAGCAGACCAAATCTTGAACAACATTCATTACCAATTCATATTTTTAAAAATCTCAACAGATAGATGGAGGTGAACTTCCTTAAACATGTAGATAAACTATTTAAGCAACATCCCAACTTAATGGCTAATCATTAAAAGAATGTTCCTTTAGATTAGGAAGCCAATAAAGACCCTCATAGATGGTTTAGTTTACCAATGCACAGCGGATATGAGTCACTGCATTTGGACAGGAAAGAACAACAGATAGGTATTGGAAAGGAAGAAGCAAACTCTCAGTAAAAGAATTTCGAGAAACAAGAATAATCAAAAGAACAACAGTTGCAGGTCCTTCCCATCACTTTGGCATTAGAATTAAATCTATTTGCTCCCAGAGAACATATTACAAAGAAACCAAGTTTTCTAAGGGATGAATGTGCAGTGCCAGAGACCCCAGCGGGAGCCAACACCAAGGTCACTTCAAGGGCATTGGCCTGTTTTGCTCTTTAATACTGCCTGGAGTTACAAGCTCCCATCAAATCTGTCACTCCAATTCCATTCAAATTAATAAAATCTAATTCGTTTGAATAGGATTCTAACTGATTTGATTCAACTGTATCAAATTTTGCTTGGTGGAATTAGTCCTTGATTGAAATCTATTAAGTTCAATTCAATAAAATAAATTTAAATATTATACAGTGAAATTAATTTTTAATTAATTAACATTTCAGTTGAGGTCCATTTTAATCTGAACTTCATATCCATGTTTCTAAATTTGATGCCTACTCGAACCAATAAAATATAGAAAAATCCAATGCAATTCTGGAAAAAACAACCTGAAACTAATCAACTGCATTCATTTCTATTCATCCCTAATCAGATGAGTTTGGTGACATTCAATCACAGAAAGATAAAATATTCACCTTAAATATCAAATTGGTTGTTTATATTAGAAATTCAAAATTATAAATTTTTCCCAACTTCACATCGTTATCTGCAGCACAAACTCCAGAGGACTTTTTTGGATTTGTTGTTTCTTTGGTTTTAGGTGAACACAGAACAACATAGAATGAGGTAGTTGAGAAATGAATCTAATGAGTTGATTTCTCAAAAATTATAGGCAGCTTCAGATGCCCATCTTTTATATCTAACAGAATGCCAGGACATGTGATTTTAATTCAGGCATTGGGACTCAGGATCATGGTTATGAAATTGCAAAAATAAAAAAAAAGAGTTACAATGATATGTTACTCAGAAGAACACTGAGCATTAAGAGGAGGCATTGCTACAGCAGGTCTCTTGGTGCCCTGCCTAGTAAACAGGTCCTGGGTTGGTGGCCCACTGGGACCCAGGCACTTGTGCCAGTTTCTGTGCAGAAGTCCCCAAGTGACCAGTGAGCTAAACTCATCACTGTCCTTTCCCAAGGTCAGCTCTGAGGAGAAGGATCACCAGGGCACTAGTGGGCAGTCCTCAAGGTTTTGCTCTGAGACTTTTATTCCATTGGTCTTGCTCTGTAGATCAGGGAATCTATGCTGTCTGCAAGCCTCGGGTGGACTTTAGGTACACTGGAAACCTTCTCCCACTCCTCTTCTACCAAGGAGTCTTCAATGTCTTCACCTCCCGGACCTCATGCTACTATGGGAATCCTGAGCCACAGGCTCCCTGGTCCAGTCCCATTCTTAGAAGTGACCGTACTGAGGCCATTCCACTAGTGGACGGCAGAAGCTGTCTCTGTTCAAGTCAGAGAACTCCAGCACTGTTGGCTTGTCCCCAGTTCAGTTCCTGGGGAGAGAGGGAGCTGTCTCCTCTGGCTTTACACGTCTCGATCCCTGACTATGCACATCCCATACTGATGGAAAGGGCACTTCCAGCCTACTGCATCCTCCAAATCACAACCACAGATTACCTGGAGGTCTCTAGAAGTTTTCCCTCTTCTCCATCCAGGCTGAAGCTGATTCAAAGACTCTTTTACCTCCTTATTCTCTCTCATTTGCGCTGGGAAGAAGGTTTTCACCAGTGTCCGAATGTTCTGCCATCCAGTGTAGAATCCTACCCACAACGCTGTCCGGCTGTGTCAACACATCGCCATCACTCATTCCTTGACATGAATTATTGTAATCCGAAAAGCATTGATGATGATGGGAGAAGGGTACTGTGCCAGGTACAAATGGGAGGAGCAAATGGGAGATCTTCCAGAGCATGGGTCACTCAGGGGAAGCCTGTGTGTGGTGGCAGATACGTTAATCTGCCTCACTCTAGCAGCATTTCCACTAGCTGCAGGTACGTACGCCATAGCATCAGGTTGGAAACGTCAACACTGCGTAATAAAATTTATTAAGAGATGGGGACAGGGTTCGTGCTATACAGGTCTTTGAGCATCCAGAAAGTTCCCTGAGTTCAGAGCCTGGGATGATCTGCAGAGGAGCTGCCAGCCAGGGGAATGAGGACCAGGCAGAAGTGTGTTTCTGCTTACTGGTCGTACTTTGTTGGTTCTGCTAAAAAGCCCCTGTGATTCTTTGACAGAGTTTTCAGTTAAACTGATAATAGGAGATATAATAAAACTAGGTTTCATCAAGCTAAAAAAATTGCTTCTCCACTTTGATTTTGGAGACTATAAACCCTTGTGGATTGTTTTTAATATCTTATAGAAGTAGGTAATGGAACTCATTAAGTGTCCAGGTCTCGCGTTAGAGTGCGCTAGGGTAACAGTTACTTACGCAGCCTATTAAATTACTTTATGTAACATGGCAGTTCCAAAGACCACATTCTGGAAAGCACTCCTGTGAGCCACCTTTTCAAGAGGTCTCCCTAGGCCCTGTGCTTTTCCTTTTTTTTTTTTTTTTTTTTCTTAAGAGATAGACAGAGGGTGAGAGAGAGAATCAATTTAATTTATTTTTTCATCTGGCCTTTGTTTCTCTGACATTAGCTGTGTTTGTGGTGCTGGGGTTCGAACCCAGGTCCTTGTGCATGCCAGGCAAGTGCCGTAATTCCTGAGCCACCGCTCCAGCCCCTACTTTGTGCTTCTGCAAAAGTTATTGGCAAAAATTAAGAGACATTCATTGGTTCCCTTAACTCTTGGAAAAGAAGTATCCTCTTTTCCCTCTCCCTATCCCAGCTGAACTGTCAAAATCCTAACAAACTCTTCACCAAAACAAAGCTTGATCTTGACTCCAGGCAGTGCAGTGACTGTATTTAGTTCAATCCAGATTCGGCTGCTTGAATTCAATATGCCTCACTGTGATGCTTCAGCTTCTAGTTAGTGGAATGTGACCCATGTTACCTCATAAACACAAATCTTCATGTCGAGGTTAAAGTATTTCTTGAACTCTTGGACAACTAAATTATTCCTTTTCTCATCAATTCTTATTCTTTTCTTTAAAAGTCTTTCCATTTTTTATTGCTTTAACTGCTTTACCCCAAAATCGATGAACAGGTACATAATGATTTGTCAAGCACTAGAGTAAGGTTATGGGGAGCTGGATTGCCCCCCGGGAGCTGATCAGGAGAAGGATGAGTGCTGACAGCTGGAAACTGGGCCCCTCCTCTTCCGGGGACCCCTTCCCTCCCAGCCGGGGAAACGAGTCAACCACACGCAGCTGATGGCAGCTCAGAATCGTTTATTATCAAGGCACACAGGGTTTTTATAAGGAGGGGAGAAGCCAAGGAATCAATAATCCTTCCAAGGGAGTTGCCAGGGGTTATGCAGATTTCGAGTACAGACAAACAGCTAGGTAACAGCCTGTGGTTAGCACATTCCAACCCACCCTAATCTTCATTTTGCATAACAATTAGGAAGCTTAACAAAGCAGGACCTAGCAGCCCTTCCAGAAGGAACTTATGGAAATAGTAACAAGATCACTCTAGGGCAGCTGTTGAAATGGGGGTGAAGGCTACACCCCAACATAGGGTGATTCTTTGCTCAAAGCAAATTGAACCATTTTCTTCCTGAATATGAAATATTAATAAATAATACAAATTAATAAGTAAAATTAATTGTTAATTTTAGTTATAGTAATGTAACCAAATTAGCTAGTGCTAAGGACAAATGGTACAACTTGCTTTTTCCCTGGAATATTTCTTGTCATTCTTCCATTCATGCCAGATAAGGATACAACTAAGTAGCCTGCCCTGTGCTGCAGTAGACTGGTTTTCCTAAGAAGGAACACAGAGTTCTGCATCAGTCTAACTGGGAACATCCATTATACAAGCACTAAAGTATTCTGATTTGAGATAAAGGCAGGAGATGGGAGAAAAAACTGAGAATCCAGGCCACTCTTACACTAGCAAGTCACCCCTTGGCACTCAATAGAGAAATGTCATTGCAGATGTCCCCCTTGCATTCCATCCTGGTATCTAATGAGTCCATGCCTACAGTGAACAGAGAGTCTGCTGTGCAGCTTAATGCAGCGTCTAGATCCAGGGCTCATGCTGAACACACACTGCCCGGAGGACTTTCACATGAGGGCTTTCGGCTTCTCCCTGAAGGTGCCATTGGGAATAGACTATCTCCTTTGTCCCACTTCAGTAGGTAAAATGGGACTCAGATACCAGAGAAGTGTTCAGGAAAACAGTTTTTAAAATGCTGCAGCATTTAGACCAGGGCACAACGCTGCTCCTCTGGACCACATGGAGAAGAAAACTCAGTGATTTATACATTCAGGAGGTTGTAATTGATTACATACGGGGACAAATGAGCACATACAAAGACAAGGAGAACATACATCTGCAAGACAGCCTCGCTATTAACCGATCCCCAGGGAAGGATGAGAAAGGCAAGGGTTAAAGGGACTCCACATAGACTCTCACTCTGCCAAAACTCAGGCTGAGAAACCCAGAGATTCCTTAGCCCTTAACCAGCTGAAACCTAAAGGATGGAGTGGAGTCTCTTAGAAGACTCCTGTGAGGGAGGAAGATTTTTATTATATTCAGAGAGTTCCCTCTCATTATGTATTTTCAGGGAGCACATTTCTCCTAGACTCATGCTGAAACTGAGGCTGAACCTTATGCCGCCCCTTTGCCTTGCATTGTTCTGATTTTTACAAAGCATCCTGTTCTGTGCACAGTTTCTCTGGCTCATGCAAATCACCGTCACTGTCCATAATGAAGATATATGTTTTTTCCAATAGCAAACTGTTTCAGTAGTACAGGGACAAATACAAATTGTAATATTTGTTGTTAGTTCTGGCTAAATTGGTTAAATTACTACAACTGAAATTAATTATTAATTTGGGGTATGTTTTATATTCAGGAAGAGGAGAATGGTTCAATTTACTTTGAGCGAAGAACTGCCTTACTCCAGTGCTGTGCTAATGAAGTGCTACCCTGTTGTTTTACAAATTATTATTTACCTGTTGATTTGCTGTGGAGAAAAGCAATTTAAAGCAATAAAAATGGAAATAAGTTAAAAGACAAGAATAAGAAGTGACAAGAAAAGAAATTTGTTTAAGTGACACCTGTTGGTTACCTGAAGGAAGTTGAGCTGGGGCTCTGAGATGCTTATTCTTCCATTGTGTGTCTGAGGTATAGTCTTTCCAGAAAACCTATTAACTCCAGTTCTATGTGTTTGTGTATGGTATGTTTCTTCCCTTTCACTAAGTTTGTCAGTGCCTACTAGTTTCCAAAAGCAATGATATTAACCATAATTTTCTTTGGGAGAAAGCATTTAGAATTAGATCAACCTGAGAAGATACAATAATGGATCTGATACCAACCTGGTGGCATCTCTCTGTCCTGGGGTCAAGTTGTGATCTGGTGGGCCTCATGAGCCTTCTACCAGTTCAGCCCAGCCTTCCACTTTTGTCATCTTCCTGTGACAGGTGGGATCAATGCACCAGGTGCAGCACAGGAGTCAAATGACCCAATCATCCCTGGGTGGGGGTGACTCAAACTTGATAGCTATCACAAGAGGGATTTTTCAAGCCTTGTTTTTTTTGGAAACTTTAGACTGTATCAAAAGAATCAAGAGTGGGTTATTGGTCATGTTTTCAACACTAGGGAGAAAATGGTACTTTATCCTTGTCCTTGACAGAGGCAGAAAGAAAAAGCAAAATAACTCAGATGTAGAAGGAAACAGCCCCCACCCCACCCCTGGTGCGGGGACAAGGCCCTGTTGGGAAGCAGACACAGTTTCAGAGTGGACCTTATCTCAGAGAGCTGGCTTCTTTCTCTCTCTGGAAGAGAGTTCTGAAATCTCCCTCTGAACTATTCAGCAGATCAAGTCCAATATATCTTCTGAAATTCCAGAAAGGATCATGTCAAGGAAAAAGAGTCAATTTTTCCAATTAAACCTAGAAATTTGGAGTAAGTGAATATCTGGACAACCCCTTTCCAGGCTCAGGGCACTCACTATTGTCATCACATCAAGCATGAACCATCCATTTTCTGTGACTTTCAATTGCCCACATCTGAACAAAGTTGCTCATGAACCCATTGGACTCGCCGAGAAGGCACCACGGCAGATTCTACATAATTCCATCAAGGCCAACCCTTACTCCATTGTGTCACTTGTGCACATGTTGGGATTGTTCAAGGAGGGTTCAGGAGTGCAGGGCTTCCCACGTCTTTCTTCTGAGCACTCATGCAGACACCAGTGTGCACTTATCATGCAGAGAGGGCAGGTGAGTTAACATAACAGGAGTTCAACCCACAGGCCCAGAGATTTCAGTGGACCCACCTTTCTGCCTCATTGGCTGGTACCTCTGCTGGGTTCCATCCATCCCCAGCTTCCCCCGAGTGTAATCTTATATCTCAGCATATGTCCTCTGGGTTCATCCAAGTTGTCACATTGCCGAATTTCCTTCTTTTTTGAGAGTGATATCATTTCAGCAGGAAATAATAAGATAGGTGCAGAGCAGAGAAGAGAAAACAAAATCCCATCATATGCATACACATATACTGCATGATTTCCCTTACAGCATATATGTAAAATAGTCAGATCATGGGCCCAGAGTGGAATGCTGGTCACCAGGAGCTGGGAAGAGAGGGGACCAGCTATTGCTAACCAACAGGCATCCAGGCTGCAGTTCCACAGGGTGGACGGGTTTGAAAGCTCGGCCGGACCTCACCATGCCTGTAGCTGACAATACTACGTTGTGCACTTAGAAAGTTGTTAAGGGGAGAGATTTCATGTCAAGTTCTGTCCCCACAAAAAATGAAATTGAAACAAACAAGCCCTCTGTGGTCAGGATCTTCCTGACCTCCCTTCTGTTCCCTTATCTGCTGGCTGTCTCTGAGCTTTTCTTTCCTCTGTCACATAAAGCTCCTCTCACCAGTCTCCTGTGGGCTCCTAACGGTCCTTTAGAAGAGAATTTTATACCCCACCCCCTCTTAATGGACTTTACTGTGAAATGTGGCAATGCCGGCCACTCTGCTTTTTTGGAAATTCTTCCACCATTTTTCCTCCACCTCCTCTAGCAGGCTTCTTTCTGGAATTGCACGGTGGTCCTCTTCCTCTCGGTCTGTTTGGAAGCTGCTGTAACCTAAAAGATTCCAGCTGTATCTCTACCACTTCCACTAGTTTCTGGTTTGCCCTGATGGTTCCTCAAACAGGACTTTCAGCTCAGGAAATGGTCCTGAGATTCGGATACCTACAGCCAATTGCTTTCTGCATCAAGCTAATCATCTTTCTCCAACATTCTCCAAACTTCTGACCACCTTCCCTATCTTGTGCTGTTAGTCACCCAGGCCAGAAGCCCAGGACGAATCCACAACTGTCTCTGCTCACATTTTGACCCACCCAAATCTACCAGCCCACACACACCACTAGAATCTCTGTTTACTTCTTCCTCCCCATTCCTACTCCTGTCTCATTATTTCTCTTCTGTATTAACAAAGGAACATCGTATCTGGCCTTCCTGACTCCATCCCACGGAAATTCATCTTCTCCCTTACTGTCCATCTTTTAAAACCCAAACTTAACCCTGGTAATTCCCTGCTGCACATCCTTTCTTGGGTTCCCAATACTTTCAGGACAAAATTAGAACTCCTTAAATTGGGGGAGAAACAAGCATCAAAAACCTGGAATAAACCATGCAAAACAGCTTCTCACTTGGGCGGAGTGGTGCTGTGGCAATGTGGCCCCCATCTGCTGTCTCCTACTGCCTGCTGCTCCCCCAGCCTTCCCTGGTGGATGTTCCTGCATGTGTTCTGCGTAGAGCTCTTTCCCCTCCGTCTTTTTGCTTCCTGCAGCTTTTGCACAGGACCCGTCACCTCCCCTACATCTTTGTTCAGATCTTATATCCTTGCTCATGTGGGTAATGCCCACTCCGCCTTTAAGGCATAGTGCATGGGTTTGCCTCCTCCGAGAGGGCTTCCTTCCTGACCTCCCGCTTCATGTTCATAATACTCACTGAATCGTATTTGCATCTACCCCTCCACTCTTCGGCTAGGTTACTTACAATGTTTGGCACATAATGGAAACCCAGTGAAAGCTCGATATTCGGATGAATGAATAAATAAATGAGTGAATATTAGGCCCAATAATGAAGGAAAGTATTAAAGAGGTTGGATCTGGGACTCCTGCAGACACCAGCATCTGCAGATGCTGAAGTCCCCAACATAAACTAGGGTGATGTTTGCCTATGAGCTGTGCATGTGCATCCTCCTGTATTTCAAATCATCTCCAGATCACGTCTGAGATCTAATACGGTGAAAATGTGATGTAAATAATCTGTTAAACTATATTGTTTCAGAAATAATGACAAGGAAAAAGTCTATACGTGTTTAGAATGGACAATTTTTAAAAAATATTTTAGAGTCACAGTTTGTTGATTCTGTAGGTGAGGAACCTGCGGATACAAAGGTCAGATGGTATAGAGAGTGTTGTCAATGTGTCCCTTGTCTCCATGTACCCACTTCCAGTCAGACTTGTGGTTTGGGGACTAATCAGCTACAGGATAAAAATAATTGCTGGGACTTTCTAGACTTGAGTTTCTTTGTGCAGAAAGTTAAGTGGCCAGGCTTAGAAATAGTGGAAGTCCACATTTGGCTCTTATAGCCCTCAATCTCCATTGCTATGGGTTCACATAAAAGCAAGGGGAGCCTTGGAGTTAGTTTCGTGTCACAGAATCAACTCATGGTGCTTCCAGTGTAGACTGGGCTTCCAGGCTCCTGACTCCACTCCTGTTGTAGAAGCTGAGACAAGAACGTCTCTTCCAAGGAAAGACATCCAAGTTTATTTATTTATGTATTTATTTTTTTTTTTAAAGAGAGAGGGACAGTGAGAGAGACAAAGAAAGAGAGAAACAACTTTATTTAGTTTTTCACATGGCCTTAGTTGCTCCAACAGTCAGTTGTGTATGTGGTGCTGGGGTTTGAACCCGGGTCCTCATGCTTGCTAGGCAAGCGCCGAAACCTCTGAGCCACCGCTCCAGCCCGACATCCAAGTTTAAATGGCAATGCTTGAGTGGAACATTCCCTCCAATGCATTTATCTAATGTACTTTTAAGGGGGTTAAGCGCCCTTACGTCTATCAAGGAACGACCACACCCTGGGAAGGAGTGGGAGGGCAGCATTTGCCACGTCTGACTAGGCCGTTGTCTAAACGTGTCTTTCCCTCTCCTGTAGATGGAAGTCCCTACACGTGGTGGGTCGGCAAAGCCAATGAGAAGCACTACTACTGGGGGGGCTCGGAGCCCGGGATTCAGAAGTGCGCCTGTGGCATCGAGCGCAACTGCACGGATCCCAAATACTACTGCAACTGCGACGCGGATTACAAACAGTGGTGAGTGCCAGCCCCGTGAGCCAGTGCCACCCGCGTCACAACCATCAGGCCAAACTAATCAGACAGACAGAAGAGAAAGCTTGAAAAGTGCTCAAACAATAGGATAAGAGGATGGAAAAGTTTGGAACTACTGCAATTGACAAATGTCAGGATCACACTGAAAAATAGAAAAAGCAGAAAGAGGTCAGTGTGACAAGGGTGTGCACAGAAACAGACTGACACATAACTGATGTGCATATTTCATTCAGACAGGGAAATAATGAGCCGAGATATGGACAGCGGTTTGCATTATAAAACGTACTGTGCAAAAATAAAGGGGAGGGCTGGGGCAGGGAGCCCAGGTGTGTGCAGATGCAGCAGGAAGCTGTCCCCTCCAAAGTGTGCCACCTCCTGCCATGTATGCTTGGGGTAGCTGGACCAGGAAGAAATAACAAAGAGGGGTAACAAAAGAAAGGAAGGGGAAAGAATGTTCTTTGCTTTTGTCACCAGCAAGGCTTCCCTGTCTCCTTTCCCTTCACCCTCCAATTGCGTATCACCCTGATACAAATCGGTTCAAGAGAGATCTATTTTAAGTTGCTTTCATCCCTGTGCTGACTCTTTATCCTGTTTCACAGGGAATGGCTGAGCCCGTGTCAGTCATGGGTAAGATAAAATCAGCTGTCATTCTCCCTCAGACTGTAAGCCAGAGCACATCCCCAGGCCCTAACTCCTGCAGGTCTAGAAGGGCTGAGTTCACTCAGTGCTCCTCCTGCCTGGCACATGGCACAGAGCAGAGTCCTGAACCTCCACATGCATCCAGCCAGCTTACTCTGTGGACTTCCTCCATGTCCAAGGTCAACTTCCAAGACATGCCCTTTTTACCAGACACTAAAACTAAACCTGAGAATGTAAAGTTGCTGATTTTTCAGGTGGGATGTCTACTTACTTCCCACAGCCTGTATTTCTTTTAGTAAATGAAAATAATTACAAAGGATCTTTACTGCAATGGCTTAGGATCTGTGCGTATGTGTGCAAAATATTTGCAAATAGTGATCATTATATTTTAGTGGTTGCTTATTATAAAGAGAAGATCATGCTACTCAATTATGATTGTATTTGTTTGAAAGAAATATACACACACGCACTCACACACTGCCAGAAGGTTGGAAGGCAGAGGAATAGAAAGAGCAGTGGCTTTGGGTTAATCTGTCATGGGAGAGATGTCATGGGAGCTCCAAGGAATTCCCCCAAGGAGATGGGGACCCCAACTCAGGACCATCAGGGACCTTGGCATGCATGATGGAAAAAGAATTTCATCAGGGCCCTGACAGAGGCACAGACAGTGGTTTATTTAGGAAGGTAAATACAAGTTCAATGGAGAATGTGAGGCAATTCAAGAGAGAGAAGCAGTACTGACTTGGGCTGGGGTTCCAATATTTACAGAAGGGCTGCGTCAGTGCGGGACTGGAGGTGGATCCAGGGTGGAGCTGCACAATTTTGTGCCAGTTGTCCCTCAGTTGTCAGGGGTGGGGGCCAAGGACACAGGCTACAGGTGCAGGCCAAAGGCACAAGTTTTACAACTGTGCCTTCTGCATCTCAATGGCTTCAGGGTGTTTCCCCAAAGAGTCAGTACTTCTCTCTCTTTATCCCAAACCCCTGTCTCCTATCTATTATTCATTCAGACAGTCACTCTTCCAATCAGTCATTTAGCAAATATTGATTGAACACTGCCAGGGATTCTTCCAGGCACTGGGAATTCAACAGGGAATGGCATGAGCAGCAATCCTAACCCTGTCGTCATTTTTCACCAGTCACATGTCATTAAACAAGACTGACAGGTTGCCTCAGGATCAGAGAGATCAGATTTGGTTCCCTGGCCCTCCGGAGTCTGATGCTAGTGAAGTCTCCCTAGCCAGGAGAAGGGGCAGCCCTGCCCAGGGGGTACCTTATCCAGGTGAGCGGCTGCCCACTGGTCAAGTCTTCATGCATCCCAGCAAAGCTCATCTTTATCAGACACCATGCTCAGTGCCAGGGATACAAGGATGGGACTGGATGACCATGCCTATGAGTCTAGTAGGCCCACATCTAGATACCTAGAAGCAAGGCCATAGTACAGACTGAGACTTGTGACTTGAGAAGGTAGACAAGGAGGTCAGCCCTGGAAAGCTGCATTGTGAGCCGCCAGCCTGACATGACTATCTATATCCAGAAGGCACCATTAGCGGATGACAGGGAAGGAATGTGTACCTCAGAGACGTGCACTTGCCTCAGAAATGTCCCCGAGAACTTAACTAAATCCGATCAGAGAGTGAATGGAGACAGACACCCTGCCCTGGCCTGCCACACACGTCCACCGCAAGCCCGAGATGTGGAGAAGCACTGAGCCATTGCTCTGGGCTCTCACCACTGGGATCACACTCCCCCCAGGGCAGCAGAGCTGAAACACCCTCACCCCTTTGCTTCTGTGAAGTTTGTCTTATGCCTCATAACACAGGCCCCATATTTTAGGCAAATTGAAAAGGGTCATGAATACATTTATAGTAAGTAACTGTTAAAATGTTTTCCATTCGGCACAAGAGAGAAAAATTTGGGAGACAGCGTATCAGTCTTGGAATGCAATAATGCCGGGCAAAGACCCCCTGCGTGGATGCTTTAAATATTTGAGATGAGCAGGGCTGCTTCTGGAGGTGTCTTGCAAAGATCTCAGTGTCTGTGGAGAGAACTTAGCTTGATGCTGGGACATAGATTTTAACCTCGCTCAAACTTAGATTTGTAATCTGCAAAATAAAAATGAATCTAGGTTGGCATACTTTTCTGGGGGAAAATGGGATCTAGAAAGTGAAGCAGTCTATAAATTGTACAGTACGAGATGCACAGTCATTTCCAGTCTTAATTATGCAGTTCTTGCTGCAAATCTCATTGATTCCAAATGAATCTTAAGACATGAAACCTGACTGTGGGATGTGGGTCCCTTCATGCTCTTGAGCTGTTGTCCACTCCTCTCCCTGGCAGGTATCATGGTACAGGATTTATTGGAGAAACTCAGAGATCAGAAATTATCCAGGCAAGTTTTATTCAAGTCCCCAACCCCACCAGACTGTCTGGTAGACAGTGTAGCTAGAGCCAGACGGTTCTGCAGAATCCAACTCCATGCTTCTCTCCCTCCCCATCAGGCAAGAAGGAGAATGGCGTTGTGCAGCCAAGGGTGTATGGCCCCTGGCAGCCTGGGAGCCTGTCCCTCCCAAAGATAGGGAAGAAGCCAGGGCCACTTCTGGAAGCTGACCATCTGCAGCCTCCTCAACTAGGGGGAGAGGAACATGGTCCAGGCAGCCCAGAGCACACTGCCCTGATCCTCCTGCAGAGGAGAACCCCAGAGTCAGGGAAAGAAAGAGACAATGCCAGCATCCAGGCAGAACCCACACTGTGAAACCACACGTGTCATGGAAACTGACAACACTGTTCTATGGAATCTTATGCCTTCCGTCCATGCCCAATGAGCAAGTTAGCTACTTCTTCCAGTAACTTCCCTCAATCACAGAGGATCACATGATCAGGATCAACTGAGACCACAATGGGTGCAAAAGACACCCCTGCCCTTTCCTCTCTGTGACCTGACTCAGGACATTTGACCTCTTACAGGTTTGATCAGCAAAACAGAGTTAGATAACATATCCCAAGTCACATGAAGATCTTCGTAAAGCATGCCACAAGTGCATGCTTAAAACCATCAAAGGAAGATTATTCCTGTTCTTAGTTGAATGTTGCAGAGCCCCTGGCTAAAATCATTACAAATTCCCTGAATTACATATGCACAAGTTGGGGCTCAGAAAATTTTTATCATGCAAAAATGGCATTGGAGATGAGCAAAGAGGAAGCTAAAGACGCTGAAGACACACGTGTGCCCACTGCCTAGCTGTATTGCCTGCCACCTCGTGGTCAAGGGTGATTCCCCAGGGGTCTTCAACTTTTGAATGAGTTGTACATTTAATGCTTCAGCCATTTGTAAGTTTTAAATTTAAAGCTCAAGCCATGGACCACGTGTTCTACGTTCTTTAGTTAAAGAACCCTGAAACTTAGATTGAACATTTATTCTTATTTATTGGAGTAAAATACATGAAAACAGCCAGGATACATAAGACTGCCACTCAGAGTACGAGGGAGGCCACCAAATCCGGGGCGGCCTGTTACATAGGGTAACCATCTCAGTAATCGCCTCATTATCTATGCTGTGAGAAGTTTCTCCCAGTTATTTCCGAGGCTGAATGTAATTTAACATTTATGATTTACTATTCAGAGCAACAGTCAATCCTTCCACCTACGGTGCCAGAATCCTAATTAAGGGGGCCTCATCTCCGCTAAGTGCCCACCGCTGGGGTAATGACTGGTCTCGCGCAGCCTGGCTCGGTGAACAAAATCATCACATCTGAAATTAGCAATTCCATTCTGAATTATCAGTGGAGGGACACCATTCGCCACTCGAGTGCCCTCCTCTCCCTGTAGAATTTCCAGATCGTTGCCTCCCGGCCAAGCTGAACACAGAGGTGGTGGGGAAGTGAGGTGGGGGCCGTGTTACAATGAGTGAGTCGGTCCCACCTTGGGGGAAGGCAGTCAGGTGCCCCCAGGACTGCTCCATTCCCTTGGCTCTGGATGGAATCAGCTCGGCTATGGGATTTTCCTTCCTGGGCCACAAATGACTCATGAGTAGCCTTTATAGAGGAGTAGACTGAAAAAGTCCTTGAATGTTTCAAAGCCACCAGCAACTAATCATTAAGAATCTTGACTATTTTAAAAAATAATCATTGTACGTTTTCCACCAAGGTTGAGAGATCTCATCTAACCATCCGGGAAGTTTTCAGAGTCCCTTTTACTCAAAGTGAAGCATCTATATATGCAAGTCTCACTCATCATGTTGATCAAACCACACCAGTGGGCCTTCGTGGAGTGTTAATTAGATACTGGGCAGGTTCCATGTGCTTAAATGTATATATCAGTTAAACTTCACATCAATTCTCAATGAAGGTACTATCTTATTCCTATTTTACAAATAAGAAGATTAAGCCCCAGAAAGAATTTCTTTCCCCAGGGCACACAGCAAACAAGAAGTAGAGCAGATATTTGAAAGATATTATAAGACAACAGGTCTGCATACAATGTTAGCATGTGTACCATAAACAGTCTATTTCTTCCATTTTTATTGTGATACAAGCAGAAAGAAATACACAAAATTTACTTATAGCCATTTTAATTGCACGGTCCAGGGACCCGAGTACATTCATGTGTTAGGCAGCCATCACGGCCTCATCCCCAGAGCTCCTCTCATCTGGCAGGACAGCACCTCTCGGGCGGCCAGTCACTAGCTCCTTGTGCTCTCCCCTAGCCCCGGCGACCCCCATTCTGCTTGCTGTGTCTGTGATTTTGATTACTGCAAGGGCCTCTTAGGAGTGGAGTCACACAGTACTTATCTCCCTGTGGCTGGCTGGTCTCGCTCCACATAATGTCCTCAAGGTTCACCTACTTTGTGCCATGTGTCGGCAAGTCCTTCCCTTTTAAGATGGAATAATCTTCCACCATGTGGATAGAAGACATCTGCTTGCCCCTTCTCCTGTCTGTTCACATTTGGGTGGTTCCCACATTTTAGGGACCATGAATGCAGCTACTATGAACATGGAAATGTAATTTCTTGTGTGGTAGCCACTTTTGCAAACATCCTTTGTGCTCCTGATTTGTTTTTTTACAAACCTCGGTAATTTTACGTTGAAAGTATTCTTTATGATAAATAGGCTCAAATTTCTCTTTGGTATTTCCCAGACATGCCATCACAGGATGCTATAGAAAGTAGATATTTAATTTTATAAAAACAACCTTATTAGCATTTTTTATTCCAAGAATTGAACCCAGAGGTGCTAAACAGTGTTTTGCTAATTTGCTTAGGGCCTTGCTAAATTGCTGAGGCTGACCTTGAACTCGCAATCCTCCTACCTCAGCCTCCTGAGTTGCCAGGATTACAGGTGTGTGCCACCATGCCCAACTCAAATTACTTTGCAAATGTAAGCTGGTTTTGAGTCCTAGTGGAGTGACTTGCTAGCTCAATGATTTGTAGGAGGTTGTAACGGCTCTGTAGGATTGCTTCTTTGGCCACCATGTTGAAATAGCTCCAAAACACCCACATGAGACAGTGAATAAGCTTGAAAGAGAGGATTCCCTCAAGCAAGAAGGCACTTGCTCATTTCCCAGCTGAATTGCAGGCATCTACTGCGATTGACACTTTCCAGGAAGCTACATGCACAGGCAGCGTGAGAGCCATTATCTCTGCTTCCGGCCCCTAGTCTGATGGTCTTCAGCAGCAACATCCCGATCCTTCGTTGTGGCCTGGGGACCCCCAGGGCCCTGGTCACCAATTCCTGCACTTCATGGTGTCCCATGAGGTCCTTGTTCTGCTGGGCACAGCAGGAAGAGTGGGGGACAAGTGCTACCATTACAGGGACAAGGTCCTGCTAAATTATCAAGCAACAAACTCTGCCAGGCCAGGAAAGCAACCTTGGGAACTAGAGATTCCATCCCAGTGACAGCGGAAGAGCCCACTTACTACCACTGCCCCACCCCACCCACTCCCCAAGCACACAAATAGTTGAAGATAATGATAAGAAATTCGTTATTATCAGTTGGAAAGTAAAGCCCTAGCTAGGAGCCATGGTGTCCACATGTAATCCCAGCAACTGGGGAGGTGGAGACAGAAGGATGGGAAGTTTGAGGCCAGCCTCAGCAACCTAGTGAAACCCTACCACAAAACAAAAAATGAAAAGGGCTGGGGAGAGAGGGGGGGTGGAGAGAGAGAGAGAGAGAGACCCACCCTCTGGTAGGACAGAAAGGGCACTCTGGGCTTTAGCTGGGAGCCCACCCTGTGGGATAAGGCAGTCTGTGCTCCTGTTGCTACTCTGACACTCAGCCAGGGGGGAAGAACCCTCTGTGCCTCAGTTTCCTTATTGTAAAGTGGAGTAACAGCAGTGTGAGGACCATTTTATCAAGCATGGTGGCACAGGATGTCGAGATCCATACTTGCTGACCGTAAGAAAAGCACCGCTGTCTGTCCATCATTGACAGTGGAGATGGAAGCACCCTTATGTGCTTTTGTGAAGAAATCAGGACTGAAGCCCCCTGTTTGAGGGTGATGGGAAATTGCCATCAGAGCATTAATGCTGTCTTCTTTAGCCCATGTCACTTGACCTCTTGAACAAAGACAGCAAATACATTCTAGGACTTTGTTTTCCATTTTTTGTATTGGCCCAAAGGACAAATCTAATGAAAGCTGTGAACAACACAGACATCTACAAGTAGAGTTTCAGCTTAGTCTAATATTACACAGTGGTTAGAGGAAGAAAATAGAAATATAGACTGTTGCTACCTAGGCGTCCCTGGGCAGCGGTCGAGGTGATCTGAACCAGCCGGATCGTCCCCACCAGGGGCTGAATCAGGAGATGAGTGCCGACAGCTGGAACCCGGGTCCCCCTCATCCAGGGGACCCCTTCCCTCCCAGCCAGGGAAAGGAGTCAACCACACTCAGAGGATGGCAGCCCAGAATCCGCAGAGGATGGCAGCCACAATCTGTTTATTACTAAGGCACATGGGTTTTTATAGGGAGGGGAGACAGCCAAGGAATCAATAATCCTTCTAAGGGAATTGCCAGGGGTTATGCAGATTTTGAGTACAGACAAACAACTAGGGAACAGCCTGTGGTAAGCACATTCCAAACCACCCTAATCTTCTTTTTGCATAACAATTAGTAAGCTTAGCAAAGCACAACCTAGCAGCCCTTCCTGAAGGAACTTATACAAATAGTAATAAGATCACTCTAGGGAAGCTGATGAAATGGAGTGAAGGTCAGACCCCAACAATTCCCCCTTTTTATTTTATTTGAAAGTGTCCAGGATCTGTCTTAGGTTGTGGAATGCGATAACCCTCTTTACCCGTCATGGGGATGGGCAACAGCATGGTTGCTTCCCTGTCTTAGGTTAGCAAGGCATCCATTCCATCTTACCCATCATTGATTCAAGGACTCATGTCTCCTTCCACACATGAAACCATACTTGGGGGGGCGGGGTCTTGCCTTTGCTGCTGTGCCAGCAGGATATTGCATGATTTTTAGTCTGTTGCTGCTGCCATCGGCTGCGAGAGCGATAAATGAGAAAAATTATACCTAAACTTAACACTCCAATCCAGGCGGCAATGCCAGACCAATTTTTTAACAGGTTAAGGGTTTTTGACATGCAGGTAGCCAAGCCAGATAAAGACATAGGTGGAACTCAGGTATCACTTAGAGCCTTAATTTTTCTAATTAACAAAGTGGTTAAATTCCTAACCTTGTTGTTCCAAGGGCCTCTCATCATCTCACTTAGTTGAGATATAGATGTAGACAAATTCTGCATAGTATAAGAAACAGGTGTTACACAAATATCTTTGAACAGTGGGAAACAAGGCATATGAAATATATAGCAATTCTAATTCTTGCATCAAGTTAATTTTTGGTTTAACAGCATTATGCCTGCTTGCAAATGTTCATTAATTTGCTGTTGAGTGCTTAGGGCAGTAGCAGTTTGCCCAGCCAATTTATTTATCACTGTCCCTGTGGCCACTAAATGGTGCATAGCCAGTCCCTTGGCAGCAGCAGCTGCAGTTGTAGTCACAATGGCTGTTGTAGTCACAATGGCTGTCGCATTAGCCGCTGTAAATCCAAAGTCCCTTTAGGTTCGATAGAGCTGAACGTTCTGGGCATTCACCTTCACTCCCATTGGAACAGGAATCATTGCGGGGACATGGACAAGGGAGGAGTAGGAATAAAGCCCGGTACAAATGCATCTGTCCCATTAGAAGCAGAAAGCTGACATACAAGGAATTCCGGAATCCACCAGGGACCATCATTTTCCTATGGAAAAGCATAAATATTACCTCGACCCAGATTAAGACTGGATCGGGTCCATGCCATTGATTATCAATGGGATCCTTTCACATGACTTGTACATAGGGTTGGCCACTAGGATGCCAATGGCGTTCAGCTGTGGTATTATTGTTAACATCCAAAGTTTAAAAATTAAGAATAAAAGGATATGATTAAGTAGGTCTCATGGGGCAGTATACTCCCCCTTCTTATTTTTAAGTAGATAATTTTTGATGGTGAGATGTGTACGATCCACAATGTTTTGACCCTTTTTAAAAATTGTATTTTGATATAATTTTTATGAAACTTTTAATGTTGTCAATCACTTTAAATCTTTTGTACTTTTTACATATAGAATTGCACCTGTTAGAATTTTAGGTCTTAATAACCTTGCTTTCTTTTAGTGAAGACCCAGATTAAAGCAATCTTAAATTATCTTTTTAGTTTCCAATCTATAAAAGCACATTTAATAAACCCAAATGTATGTTATAGAATTTATAAGAACACACTTAATAAACTCAAGTGTCATCTTATAGAAACTAAATCAAGATATTGCTAACTTAGGTTATCCATGAAACCTCAGGATATTATATAAATCTAAACCATCTTTTTATTATTGAAGAAAAATCCTAGAAGTACTGAATGAAACACTCTAAACATTTACAGAACATTCTATTTGTTGACCACCTAGAAAACAAATTTGTGAACTAGTACTCTTAAATATATCTTTACTCTTATGTCTAAATGATTTAGATTGAACCTCTTTTTAAATGTTTAAGTCATGTGAATTAAAAATCATTTGGATCCATTTTCTTTTTTTCTTTTTTAAATCTAATTTATGAGTGCTCATCTATAAGCCAATTTGGACCATATTGAACATATATATAACATACATGTACAAACACACAGGACAGGTACGCACATACAGACACACACAAAAAAAAAACCAACAGGAAACAGATTTTAGAACCTTGCAATAATTGACATTTTGAATAAAAATAGCAGTAAAAACCATAATTTAAAGAAACTCTAGTTAGATAAGACTGTTGAAAAATACCTGCAGGTGTATAAAATAGGTGAATTCACGGGTAAAATTGAGTTTAAGATCTAAAAAATGAAATGGCCATATTTATTTTAGTAAAAGAGCATGCATACATCTTTAGTACCAGAATTAGAGTTAGTCTGGGCATTAAAGGAATGAGAGCAGGCGAAACCAATAATAATTGAACTTGCAACCTGTAATGCATGCCAAGCAAGCACTGCGAGCATTGCAACCTCTGAGCCATCACTTTAGCCCCCAGGCTCTCATGGATACCATGCGGCTGGGCCAAATAAGTTACTTTCAGGTAGCCAGGGGGCCACCCTAATAATTGTGGCCCATGTAGCTTTTGCCTGACCATCAGTAAGCTTCAACCCTCTGCTCTTAAGGAGAATTTGTAGGGAATCCAAGGAGAGGTCTATCCTGCTAGCTGATTGACCCATGACAGAGGTGAGATGATAAAGAAGTTTCAAAGGGGGGTACAAGGAGTACCATAAAAGGACTAGAGAAATAAGGGATCCTATAGTGAAGAGAGGTTTCCAAAGTGTTGAAGTAAGCTAGAGGGCTCCCCGTTGGCTGGCATGGGGGGCAGGGGGAAGAGAGCGAAGAGGGGTTCAAATATTGGGGTCCAAAAGTGTTGAGGTGAGCTAGAGGGCTCCCCATTGGCTGGCACGGAGGACAGGGGGAAAAGAGCAAAGAGAGATTTAAACATTGGGGTCCAAAAGTGTTGAGGTGAGCCAGAGGGCCCCCGTAGGCTGGTATGGAGAACAGGGGTAAGAGAGAAGACCTAAGAATGCTGAGGTAATTTAAAGAAAGTGGGGCCCTAAGACTAGGGCAGTGGGTGTATTCAGCCGAATAGGGAGAAATTAAAATGAAAGAAGGCGGGGCCCTAAGACCAGGACGGTGGGCAACTCACCGGAGCCAGAATTTCCTCAATATCTTCCTGGCAGGAAATGTCCTGTCAGTGGGAGCGGGAGCGATTCCTCACATGGGGCACCATTTGTTGCTACCCAGGCATCCCTGGGCAGCGGTCGAGGTGATTCAAACCTTCTGGATCATCCCCACCAGGGGCCGAATCAGGAGATGAGTGCCGATGGCTGGAACCCGGGTCCCCCTTGTCCAGGGACCCCTTCCCTCCCAGCCGGGGAAACGAGTCAACCACACTCAGAGGATGGCAGCCCAGAATCCATTTATTACTAAGGCACATGGGTTTTTATAGGGAGGGGAGATAGCCAAGGAATCAATAATCCTTCTAAGGGAGTTGCCAGGGGTTATGCAGATTTTGAGTACAGACAAACAACTAGGGAACAGCCTGTTGTTAGCACATTCCAAACCACCCTAATCTTCTTTTTGCATAACAATTAGTAAGCTTAACAAAGCACAACCTAGCAGCCCTTCCTGAAGGAACTTATGGAAATAGTAACAAGATCGCTCTAGGGGAGCTGATGAAATGGAGTGAAGGTCAGACCCCAACAATAGACAGCCTGCCTAGAAAGATGGTGAAGATCAAATGCAAACAGAGACTTGAACAGCGGGCAAGTGCGTGACCCTCACACATGCTCCACTTCTGGAATCTCTGCAAAAGAAACTATCCTAATACTTAGCAGAGTAGACTAAAGGTGGGGGTTGTACAAGAGATCTGGCTTGTCTCTTTCTAGATCTTATTAACTCTGAATTTTTTGCATAATCACACTTAACCTACTTAATTACAACTTTTTTAAATAATTTAAACTTAAAAAAATAAGGACCCCAGGGGCTGGAGCAGTGGCTCGGCGGTTACAGCACTTGACTGGCATGTGCGAGTACACGGGTTCAACCCCCAGCACCATGTAAACAACTAAGTGTCAGAGCAATGAAGGCCACATGAAAAATTAATAAAATTGATTCTTTCTCTCTCTTACTATCCCTATCACTTTAAAAAAATAAATAAGGACCCCAACCAGCATCCCATTCTGTCACAAAACAGTAGGGGTGGTGGTGGCTCTGAGCACTTGCCTAGCATGTGTGAGGACCCAGGTTCAATCCCCAGCCCCATGTACACACTAAGTGGAGGAAAAACAGAAACCAGATGAAAAATAAAAATTAACTCTTTCTCTCACTTTCACTCTCTCTCTCTAAAAAAAAAAAAAAAAACAGGAAATAGAATAATTTTCAATAACGATAGCAAGCAAACAAAGAAAACAGAGTCCCTTTCACTGGTTTTTCAGGCCCAGTGTTGGGAGGAGTTTCTCTGTGGAGTGGGGATCTTCTCTGAACCTCTCACAGGCGAAGCTGAGAACGTGGCTGTCATTGGCCCTTGTGACCACACTTCACGCTTGGTCTTGACATCTGTAGAACTCACATTGTGTGTGCTCTAGGATCCCGCATGGGGTGGCAGCCACTCTGTCCCAACATGTCCTCTGTGCTCTTATTCACACACAAGTTAGGAAGATGATAGGCGAGGACAATTGTGGCAGTTACGAGTGACAGTCACCTGGCACTAAATGGACCAAACAATAGATGATAGTTAAATCAGTGTGCATCCATGCACATGCATGTGCCTGTGATGTTAAAATGGACAGTTCAAGTTCAGTAAGTGCTTCCTGTTAGATGCCCGAGTGGAGACCCCTTTCCATGGCGTGAAAGCCCCAGTTAGCCCCGAAGCCTGTGTTCCAGGATCCCAGCAGGGCTGGAGTGCTCCAAAGGGCTGAGTAACCCCGTGTTTTATTTCTTACACTTCCTCTTAGGGAGTTTATGGGAAGATTTCGCCCATCCTAAGGCTGCATCTTAATAGATTATTCCTGGAAAGTCTAAAGAGCTGAGCTCCTCAGACAGAGCAGCTGCTTCTCCATATGTCACCAGGGTTCAGAGCCTCAGGCAAGAGCACCGGTCTCCTTCCTTAGGACGCATCTTGGGGTATGAGAGAGGTACACCCGCCAGGCATGTCTGGGCAGGGCTGTGTGGCTCAGGCTTCAAAGTCATCTCACTGCTCCTGTGTTCTCCACAGTGCTGAATGCAAACACCTATAGGCAGCGGGGACGGGGACGTGTCTCTCCTAGTGTCCAGAAGCAACATAAAAATGATGTATTATATGTGTCTTGGGGATGGTCGGGTGCCAGGCTGCTTGGCCCGGCACAGAACCCTCCCGACACCTTGTGGATTGCATCATGATGGGAAGGTAATTGGGCACAGGAAAGGACCTCAGCTGAGTGCCAATACAGCTTGACCACTGCCCCCAAATGATATTGATGACGGGAAAGAGAGGGAGATTAATCAGGTGTGAGCCTGTCAAAGTTCAGAGAGCGCTGCCGGTTCCCAAAATAGATGCAGCCTAGTAAGAGGTCGCTAAACGGACTTGAACAGAACCCTGTTATTTAGTCATCTGGAGGAGAGCGGAAGGTCCAGGACAGGCTTCCGAGAAAGCACTTTCTTCCTATCAGCATTCTTCCCCAGGCTTTACAAAGAAGGAGATCTGTTATATTTTCTGAAAAAAAAAATTCTCCCCAAAATTAAATCATGCAGAAGGATCAAATTAAAGGCATGCTGTTGACTTAGAGACCAGTGTGATGGAGCCATTGGAAGCCCATGGTCACCATGCCTGGGAGGGGGCTTCCCTGTACCCCTTCACTGTATGTCCCAAAGAAGGTCTGGGCTCTTCCTTCTGAAGCTCCCACCGGGATTGCCACCCCTGCTGTTCTCCCTCTGTATGGTGACAATGTCCTGGCCCTGATGATTTCCCAAGAGTGAAGCCTGTCACCTAACCTACTACCCATCTGTCACCACTGCCCTTCCACCCAGTCTACCTTCCCAGGGACCTTTGACGGACACCTGGCCCCTGTGACCATTGGCTTTCCCCCTGCTCTAAATCTGAGTGATGGTGTCACAATGACCTTCCAAAACAACTTCCAGCTGTGAAACTCCCACATGGCACAACTCTCCACACCTGCAGCTCTCTGCCTGGCTTCACATAGCAATCGCCACCTCCTGCAGTTTCTAGTATGTCGTCAGGGTTTTGAAGACCACGGCGAGGTTCAGATGTGTATAAACAGAAAATAAACAAATAAGAGTTCTCACTTATGTAAAAGAAGCCTTTTCCTCTTCCAGCTCTCTGTTCTCATGTTCTTCAGGTTTGACATCATCTTCAGAATCCAATATGGTTTCTAGGGCTCCAGCCACCTTTCGTCACTACTACAAAACATCCCTGGAAAGCCTAAACAGCTAAGCGACCCCTCACCTTCCCTTCCCTGCTTTCCCTCTCTCTTCCCTCTGCCATTCTGAAGACAGCTCTCCTCCCTGTGGCCCTTCCGCTTGCACCTTGTTAATGTCCTCTCCAGCCAGCCAGGGTCAGCCCCACCAGGAGGCCTTCCTGCGTGCACCCCAGCATCCACATCCTAAGCCCGGCATGGAAGTCCTCCTTCCAGAGGGGCTGGAAGCAGACTCACGTGTTGCAAGGTCAGCGTTTGTCTCACCCATGATCTCTTGCCTGGACCGTGTTCTTCTCTTACATCAGAGGCTAAGAAACCAAGCACCTGGCCTCCGGTGTGTTTATAGATCCTCTGTGTGCCCGTAACTTCTACACTTATAGAATTTGATTTAAATTTGTCCACTTTCACGATTCAGATTTCTACTCTTCTTTATAGCTTATTTTAGTGTTTATAAACATGCCTTTGCCATGAGTTATGAACTCACAAGAGACACACACACACCTCTGCGGTAGACTTTGAAGGTATTTCTACTACACACTGCAAAAATTGGAAAGTAATCTTATACTATCATACTACATGATTTGACCAAGAAGGTTTTAAAAGTACTCAGAATATTTGTGCACTGGTAAATATCTAAACTCACATAGTTTACACACATGCGTATGTGTGTGTGTGTCTGTGTGTATACGAGTATATATACAAATTTATTACATGTACAACCTATATTACTACTTATGATATATAGCAATTTTATTAGTTTTTCTTTTTTAAAGAAGGCTGTGGTTGCCTTAGGCTAATTTAATGCCTGATATCAAGGTGGCAGGCGTAAGGTCTTTATACAGGAAAAGACACCTCGGGGAATGCAGGTGTCCTTTTGAGCCTGGGGACGTGAGGACCTGACTGTCCCTCAGAGACCATAGAAATATTGGCACAGATTGAGGCTGATGGAATGGCCTTGCACAGAACTTGAAAACTAGGTCCACAGAAGAACTTTGTAGCCTATATCCCATCCCCCGGGGGTCCCTGGCCTGCAGCCTGCCTGATGCCTGCCCGCCTGCCCAGCAAGGGCTACTGGGCTTCCAACCTGGGAACAGATCCCTGGCTGGAGGTGTCTAGAGCTGTTGGTGGCTGCATCACTGCACCTTGCCCCTTCCACCCCTACTGCAAACCCAGCACCCTGCTGGCCCCAAGCCGGGGACCTCAGAAACAGGCCGGGTGGGAGGTTTCAGAGCTCAGGGCTCCTGCTGGCAGGCAGATTTGAGCACAGGTCTTCTTGATCCCGTCAGGGTTATGATTTCACAATCTGCCCCTGCTCCTGCCTCTTTTGAATTAATACACAGTCACAAAATCAATGGAATTATGAAGGCTGAGCCCATTCTCTTATTTTCATAACAACTAATGAATGAAAGAGGGAGATGCTGGACATCGATGCTAACAGAGCCGTGCTCAGCAGCACCCTCCCCTCGGCCCCATCCACCCACTCTCACTCCAGCCTGGTGCTAAAGGCCTTGATCCGCACACTCCAGCACCATCAGCAAAGCAGGTTCCCAGCTGGAAAGGAGCCCGGGCAGTCACGAGCACTGTTGTTCCTACTGCTATTACTTAGGGGCAGCCTTGGCCAGTTCACTGCCTTGCATGGAAGCTGTCTCCCCTCCTAAGGGCTCAGAAGCCATCCTCCATAATGAGGTTGGCTTTCCTGGAGTTACTCATTCACTCACTGACTCCACCGTTGCTTTACTGAGGCCCTGTTCTTCCCAAGCAAGGATCATGACAATGAATGACAAGGGCTGCTTGTTAACTGTCCTGACTTTGAGAAGCAACTCTCCTTGCTTGGTGTCTCTGACTTTACCCCTAGAAGTTTGTGCAGATTCCTATTTCTGTACGTGTATGTATGGCTTTCTTAGACTTGCTTTTCTGGAGCTTTTAAGCCTCATAATGAAGAAGCAGTGGGCCCGATAGACCAGGAAGGAGTCAGGTCTATTCAGCAAACGTTTACAGAGTGCTCAGCATACACAAGGGCTGAATATCATTGCAGGGGGGAAATTCGATGGTGAGAACACAAAGTAACACTAAGGCGCGGAGTGGGATTTTCCAATGCATATTTTGCAAATGAAAAAGAACTTGTAAACACTTCTTAGAGCCCCCATGAAAGTTGTTGAGAATGATTCTGTCAAGTTCCAATTAGCCACATACAAATTATCCCACTCGCGACAAGCCATGTATATATTTCTAGTATAGAAAGCATTACAATAATCACATTTAATCCTTGTTATATTTTAAACATGCATGCCCATGCAAATTACAAATATTGAAAGGAAAATAAAGACAGAAGGAAAATAAATTAAGCGATGCACTGAGAAGAAAAACAACAATATGAAACGGCCAATCTTTCTCGTTAAGAGCGGCCTCATTTCTAACCGCATGGGTGTGTTCTGAGTTCAATTCTGCTCATAATTTAAAGTGAATTTTTGGAAAAATGTGTCGTTGTCACTAACAGGCAGCTTTCTGAAGGTAGCCTTCTGGAGGGGCCCTACCCACGCTTATGATTTTTTTTCTTTCCTTCTTTCTTTTAAAAGACAGAGGGAAAATGGGAGAGAAAGAAAGAATCAACTTTATTTAGTTTTTCAACTAGTTTTCGTTGCTCCAACACTTAATTGTGCATGCGGTGCTGGGGTTTGAACCTGGGTCCTTGTGCATGCCAGGCAAGCACTCCTCTCCAGCCCCCCATGCTCACTCTTGCATAAAGGTCCTGGTGGCCTTTTAGGGACTGCCTGCTACATGGTAGGAGCTCATCTCTGGATGCACCACCAGACCGCACAATGCCAGCTTCTCTTTTTTTCCAGTGATGGGTCATTTCTCCCAAGTGTGTGTGTCCTGCTGCTGGTTCACCCAGGGTGTTTGTTCTATGCCAGTTGATCCAGTGCACAAAGTCTAACGGCTACTCAAAGTGCCCTCCATCTTCCCGGTGCCTGCCACCCAGGTTAACTCCAGGGGAAGTCAAGACCGAGTCTACCTCCATCAATTCTCTCTAGACTTCAAGCAGAATCAGGAAAACAGGAGGAAGTGTGAAAAGGTGCTTACTGAGCTGTTATTTAAGAAATGGTGGGGTTGGGGATTTAGCTCAGTGGCAGAGCGCTTGCCTATCATGCGCAAGGCCCAGGGTTTGGTCCTCAGCCCTAAAAAAAAAAAGAAAAAGAAAAGTAATGGTGCTGTGGGGCTGGAGCGGTGGCTTGGTGGTTACCGTGCTTACCTGGCATGTGCAGGGACGCGGGTTACAATTCAGTGTCTGAGAAACGAAAGCCACATGGAAAACTAAATAAAAATGATTCTATCTTTCTCTCTCTCTCTCTCTCTCTCTCTCACTGTCCCTCTCTCTTTAAAAAAAAGAAAGAAAGAAACGGTGCTGCTTTCATCTGTGCTGCTATAACCAAACGCTGCCAGCTGGGTGATTTGTAAAGAGATTTGCTTTCTGCAGTTCTGGAGTCAGGGAAGTCTGAAGGCAGCATTCTGACAGGTTCGTTGTCAGGCTAGAACCCTGCCTTCACAGGGCGTGAGCTGCTCTGTCTTCCTGTGGCACAAGAAAGGCAGGAGGGCCGACTCTGTGTGGACCTCTTTTGCCTTACTCTATCTCTAAGGGAGGAGCCCTTGTGACCTAATCGCTGGTCCAAGGCCCCGCCTCTTACTACTGTCATGCTGGCCATTAAGTTTGAGCACCTGAACTTTGGAGCGGAACACGTTCAATCCAGAGCAGATGCAAAAATCAGCCCATTTGCTGTAATCTATCCCATGCTCGATATGGGGCAGCAATGAGCAAAGCCGTAGCGACGCTCTGATGTCACCTTAGTCAGCTCTGCTCAGTGCGCGATTCTGCAGCAGCAGCAGTTAGACCACATCTGAAGTGCTGGGCATGGTACTGAAAAGCTGGAACACGGCGACGAAGTCAGGGATATGAAGGGTATTCTACATGCAGGGCAACTGCAGGGACAAGTGGAGGAAGGAAGGAAAGACGCCAGTTTCTGTCCAGCGCAAGAACCGTTCCCCCAGCTAATAGTAGAATCAGGTTCTCCAAGTCATCTGCTGTGAACAGGAGTCTATGGAGACACTGGGTTTCTGCAGATGTCCTCTAGGAAAGACGAGGCCCCTGGGGTGGGCCCTAGTCTAATACCTCTGTTGCCCTGATAAGAAGAGACAAAGACGCGTGCAGCCGGAGAAGGCCACATGCGGACACACGGGGGAGCTCCATGCGGGACAGGCAGAGGGTGCACTGACGCAGCTGCCTGTCAAGGAATCCTGTGGATGGCCAGCAACGCTGGGAGCTAAGAAGGTGTGGAATTGATTTGCTTGGAGCCCGTGGAGCACAGCCCTGCAGACAGCTGCACTTCCATCCTGGAGCCCCCGGCACTGCGGGGATGTGCATTTCTCTTACTGCAAGCCACCTCACTTGTGGTACTTGGTTACGGCAGCCACAGGAAATGAGCCACTCCGCGGTGTCTACAGAGGTGGCCTCTGCCTGCACATGGCTAACATGCTTCTGATCGCCAAGCCAGTGTGTTTTCCTCCTGGACCCTTCTGGGTGTTCGCATTTCTCAAATGCAGGGCACGCACTCTGTACTTTGCCTGCCTGTCTTTATACAGTTTCGCAACAACTCTGTTAAGTAGGTTCCACTATTAGTCTAGCCCCGCAAGGAAACTGAGGCACAGAGAGGTTGACTAACTTGCCCAAGGCCACACAACCAGTGAGCGGTGAAAGGGGTGAACTGGGGAAACCAGATACAGAGCCATCGTGCTACTGAGTGTGAGAAGAGTGACCAGATGCGAGAGGCGAGGAAGCTGGAAATCCGGAGGAAGATGTCGCAGAGGAGCTTCACCACGAGGCTGACGCGGCCTTAGACTCCTTGTGCACAGATGAGAACCAAGCTCCCACAGGCGAGATGGAAGGAAGGAGCCCTGTGCAGGGCCCATCTCCCCTGGCTGTAAGTCACCACATGGCAGGGGAGACCCCAGAAACCAAATTTCCATCACAACCAGCCATGCTTCCGCCTTCACCAGAGTTAGAACCGCGCCCCTGTCCCCACAAGCCACCAGAGGTGTCACCAGGCCCTCTGGAGGCTGTGCAGCAGTTCTGCTCTCTAGAGACACCACGCAGGATCTTACTCGACCATTTCCAGCATTGTTCTTCAACCCTAAGTCACATCAGCCATTGACCTCCTTTAGGAAATAGAGTAAATTCCAAGTAGTTCATTGTGCTTCACTTAAGAGAGAGAGAAAACAGTCAGAGAGAGAGAGAATCATTTTTTCATGTAGTTTTTCATGTGGCTTTTGTTGCTTGGACACTTTGTTGTGTCCGTGGTTCTGGGATTCAAACCTGCATCCTCGCACATGCCAGGCAAGCAGTGTAACCACCGAGCCACCGCTCCAGCCAAAGCTGATGCTTTTCTAATAGATATTTTAAGAGCAGTTTTAGGTTAACAGCAAAATTGAGTGGAAGGTGCCAAGACCACCCCCCTTCCCACACACACACACACACACACACAGCCTCGCTCACCACAGCACACGGTCACAAGTGCTGAAGTACACTGGCACGTCATTGTTAGGCAGAGTCCACTGCTTTCTGCAGGGTTCACCCTGGGTGTCTGTTCTCCGGGTTCTGATGAACATCATGACGCTATAGGATCCCACAGAGTCATTCAGTGCCCACGAATCTCGCGCCCTGCCTTTTCATCCTTCTGGCCACCATTGATCTCATCGGTCCCCAGAGTTTTGCTTTTCCTAGAAAGTCATCTAGTTGGAATCGCAGAGCACATGACCTTTCCAGATGGAACAAGTTCTATTGTAATGACTTAGAAAAGGTTCACTAGTACATGGAAGAATTTAGAAGTGGTGACATGAAAACAAATGTATTTAATTACCATCTACATGGAATTGGCTTAAATCACATGCTAATGTTCTTGGAGCTGGGCATCTTCTCCAGATGAAATTTGGTTATAAATTCAATATGAAGAGAGATTGTAATGTGCATTTCAGATGGAAGGGATGGAGAGGCTAGCAGCCCCACCTCCTCCACACTTCCCTCCACCCTTGGGGACCTTAGAGAGTAGAAGCCCCAGTGCTTCAGGAAGCTCAGCACTAAAATTCCAAATTTCAGAGGTTAGGACTTGAAAAATTTAGTGACTTCGTTATAAGAATAGAATTGAAGATGCCCTTTCCTTCCGTAACAAAATGTGGAAAGCAGTCCATAGAGTTGTCAGAGATCATCTGATGTGTTTGATTTATGCTTTTTAATCCCTTGGTATATATTTCCTTGCGTTTGTTCAAGATCTGATATTTGTAGATCAAAGATATTGCTAATAGTCAAAATTCAGGGAAAATTAAAGTCAACATCTTTTTACATGTCGAACACATCCAATCACAATGATCTACATGAAATTCCATCTGCTCCAAATTAAAATTAAAGTTTGATGGACTGGCATACAGATTATACTTCATGAAAAGTCTCCATAACCTTTATACTAGTGTTTATCTTATGAATAGTTAGGGTAAATGTCAAAATTTGAGAGCGAGGAAACTATTTTATAAAGGAAAACTGAGGGCACGGAGGAAATCTATGTGAAGAAACAAGGAATGTTTTAAAAATACTTTACTGATGTGAATTTATGCAACAAGACAATGGAGTTTTTGATTCTTAAGCCAGGTTGACATATGTAAAAGTATCCTTGATGACATGAAGATATTCGAATACTGTATTTCCTCTCTAATTTGAATTATTTTTAATCTCCTAATTACACAGAATAAAATTGTATTGCTAACAAATGCCAGAGGAGCCAACTTAAATTGACATTCATCTCCACAATCAGCTCCTAGATAATCACTGCAGAGTTTTTAAGGTTTAATATTTACTACAAGACAGTAAAACATCCATAACATAGTAGAAAAGCTAAAAGGAGCTCCTTCTAGGATAAATATAATATGCACATTGTGTTTAGTTTTAAATTGATGAAGAAAGCCATTCTTTAAGATTCCCACCTCCTTGGGATAAGCTGTTATGGTCCTGTCCACCACACCTGTCCCTTACCTCTTCCAAGTCCAGTGGGTGCCAGTTGCAACCTCTACTATACTGAGAAAACTTCTGGAAAGTGGTTGAAGGATGACAGATACCTGTAACTAACAAGGGTAAAAGAAAGACACCTGACACTCTAAACCTTAGGGAAATTGAATGAATATGATTTCAAATATAGTGGAATAAGTCCGAAGCTTTTAGTTTCAAAAGAATTAACAGGCAAAGACTTAATATTGATCAATATAAATCTCCTAAATTTCCAAACCCAAGTATTACTTTATACACATACGAAAGCTTCAGAATTTTATGGAGTAAATTAAGCAATGTTGCACCCATAAATTTCGAATATTTAACATAAATTTAGAAAAGCTCTTTCCCAATTCAAAAATAACTCATTGAATGACTTTTTTATTTGACATATTGAAAACCATTAATGTTTAGAAAATTCCTTTAAAAAATTTAGAAAATTCCTAAACAGGAAAATAGTGTGGTGGCCCAGAGCTTACCTCTGGTCTGTTGCTGGCACTACCGACCAACTGTTAGGTGTACAGTGTTAAGAAAATTCTAGAACCTTCCTAAGCCACGGTTTCTTAATGTGAACAATGGGGAACAGCAAGGGTAGGAAGAAGGGACTCAATTAGTAACAGCTGTGCTGTGGGCACAGGGACGTAACGTAGAAAGGACATGCAAAAGTGGCCCAGAGTGTCAGATTGCGTTACTCTTCCTCGGTGGTGCTGTGGTTGGAGTGTGTCTTCTCCAGATTTCCTGTGTTGGAAACTTCATCCCCAAAGTCACACTCTTGTCAATAGTATTTGGCGGTGGCGGCTTTGGGGTAATCAGGACTAGATGAGGTCTTGGGAGGAGGAACTCACGATTCCATCAGTGGCTGTATAAGAAGAGAAATCAGAGCCAGCAACCTTGCTCTGCCCCTCTCCGTGGTGCCCTCCACCTGCCACAGCCCAGCGGGAGGCCCTCACGGAACGCCAAGCAGTGACCAGCAGGAGTTATTTAGTAGAACTGGAGCTAAACAGGCCTCTGTTCTTCACAAATTGCCCAGTCTGTGGTGTTCAGTTAAAGCAACAGAAAATAAATTAACACAGGCAGCTTCTTTCTTTCTTTTTCCTCATTAGGAGAAAACTTTGAAGCTATGAGTTTTCTAAGTGGAAACCATTAGGAGACTCTTGGCTCTGGGTGAAAAAACATCTATCTATGGGCCAGAGCAGGCTGCCATCTGCTTCGATTGTGCCACCTGATGATAGCATTTGAGCCCAGGGGTCTACTATTCTCACACTTGCAGCTGGTCTACCTGGTTGCACGTCGGGTTTTGGGAGAATTTGGGAACCACATTACATGATGGGTTTGCTCTAGAACAGGCTTCACATTATATATATATTTTTTAATCTCAAAAGATTTAATATCATGTGATCCATTTGTGCCCTTATGGATCCCTTGTGTCCTCACTGATCACGCGTGACTTGGGGGCAACATATAGCACCATCAAAATCATGGTGAGCATGAGCCGCATTTGAATCTCAGTTATGTGGAAATTTTGTAAGACAAAAGAAAATGGTATTTACATAAATAGTTGAAGGCTAATTGTACATTATATGACCAGACTGCAACACAGAGGTGGGGGACGGGCTCATCCCAATGCCATATTACACAGAGATCCATGCAATGTCAGGTCTTCCTTCAGAAAAGAAGATCCTATAAACTCAGGGTCTGCTATCAGTCTTTTAGACAAGATCATGAAATAATGGAATTATTGGGAAAGACTTAGGGAGGTAAGCTTCAGAACACCAAGCCTAAGTCCAGCCACTGGGAAATAGGTCAATAAAATATGCATGGTGCGTTATTTACCAAAGTCCGACATTTCCAAGTAGTAGATTAGAATTCACCCTGTAAATATTAACTTTGATAAATGTCCAAAAGGCCTATATTTGTCAAAATATAGGCAAATGAAGCCATCCTACTTCATTTTTTTAATCTGTGCACTCACTTTTATGTAAGACCCATAGCAATCAAACATAATATACTTACAGAAGGTGTAAAAAAGAATAGGACATAGGAATCAAAGCGTATTACCCCCAAAAATAATGAAACACAAAGAAAGATAGCAAAGCATAAGAATCACAAGACAGAAAACAGGAGGACGGCAATAGTAAGTCCTTGTCTACCAATAATTGCATTAAATGTGAACAGATTTAATTTCCCAATGAAAAAGCATAGATTAACTAGAAGGATTTTTAAAAATTAGTTATATGCTGTGTAAATAGAAGGACATGTATAGGCTGAATGTGATGGGATGGAAAAAATATATATTCCATGCAGATGGTAATGGAAAGAAACCAGGAGTAGATAGATCAGATGAAATAGACTTTAAGTAAAAAACTATTGTTCAGTGGCTAAAAAGGACATTATATAGTGAAAGGGGTCATTTCATCAGGGAGACACAGCAGCTGTGCACCTCAATATATTAAAGGGCATGCACCTCAATATATAAACAGCAATGCTCCTCAATATGTAAAACATTGATGGAACTGAAGGGAGAAATAAGCAGTCATACAATAACAGTAAGAGACTTCCATACCTCACCTTCAACAGAATGCTTATAGAAGATACATAAAATAATAAGTACAGAATTCAAAGCATATTACTAAAAAAAATAATCAAACATGAGGAAGATAACTAACAAGCCACCCAGATAGGAAAATCCATGAGGGAACAGTCATACACAGAACAATCCACCAACAACAGAATACACATTCTTCCCAGACACACAGAGCACCCTTCCCAGGTTAGACCACAGAACAGTCCTAGTGAATTTAAGATTGAAACTCTATCAAGTGTCTCTTCTCATCACCACAGAATAAAACTGGAAATTAATTACAGAAGAAAAACTGGAAAACTCACAAGGATGTGGAGATTAAATGACACAGTCTTGAACAACCAATGAGTCAAAGAAGGCGGAAGGGAAATTAGGAAGCATCTTGAGAAAAATGAAAATGAAACCTGCCAGAACTGAAGGTGAACGGTGAATGGAGCACTTGGGGAGACGGAGGGGGACAGACACTGAGCATCTTCAAAACAGGCAAATCAGAGCGCCGTGGGACACTGCGAGAAACTGGAATAAAGAAAGAGGAGATAAGCCCAAAGTTGGCACAAACAGTAAAGATCCTAGCAAAAATAAACTAAGGAGCAGGAAAACAATAGGAAAAACGCAAGGAAAGCAAGAAGGGGTTTTCTGAAAAGAGATAAAATTGACAAACCTTTTCCTAGACTAAGAAAGAGAGCAAAAACTCAAAGAAAGGAAAGCATCCGACAGAGGACATTTCCATTGGCTGATCTTTTCCATCTGTGCATCCGACTTGTGCGGCTTTACACAGAGGACTTGAGCAGCCCCAGATTTGGGCACCACAGGAGTCCTGGAGCCAGGCTCCAGATGGACAGCTGTACTTGGCTGCCGTAAAATATGTGCAGATTGGCAGCTCACCCAGTTTGACTGCAGATTGATTTATTTGGTGAAACTTTCCCCCCTTTTATGCTGCATTTGAACTTGTAAAACAGAAGTGTTTTGAATGACATTTTTTATTTAATGACTTTAAGAGCTGACTTTGGTAGAACTTCCAGGTACATCCTTTGGCCATGCAGGTTAGAAATCGCACTGCCGTGTGATCTAATCCAAAGTCATTCTTTTCATATAAAAGTTTCAATGGAATCTTTACTTAAAAAATACTGAGGTTGCTGGGCACAGTGGCACACACCTATAATATCAGCCTCTTGGGAGGCTGAGGCAGGAGGATTTCAGGTTCAAAGCCAGCCTCAGCAACTTAGTGAGACCCTAAGCAACTTAGCAAGACCCTGTCTCAAAATAAAATATAAAAAAGGGCTGGGGATGTGGCTCAGTGGTTAAGCACTCCTGGGTTCAATTCCTGAAACAACAAGAACAAAAAAAAAATACTGAGGCTGAAGTCAGGGCTCTATTTACTTGCATCAGCTCAAAGTTGAATTTTAGGTCATGTTCTGGTCAATTGTGAGTTGAAATTATGTAATCAAATTTGTTTACAGAATTATATTAAACCTGGATTGAATGTATTTTGAAATACAATTCAAGGTCACAGCTTAAATTACATGCTCATATTTTAGTGACTTTTTTGAACTATTAAAAATATCCAGCCATACACAGTGGTGCACTCCTGTAATTCAAGCAGCTTGGGAAGTTGAGGCAGAAGGATTGCAAGTTCAAGGCCAACCTCAGAAACTCAGTGAGGTCCTAAGCAACTTAGTGAGATCCTGTCTCAAAATAAAAAATAAAAAGGGCTGGGGATGTGGCTCAGTGGTTGAGCACCTCTGGTTTCAATACCCAGTTCCAAAAGAAAAAAAAATGCAGTGTTGGTGGTTGTTGTAGTTATTTTTTTAATGTTCTTGCCCATTTTTCCTGGTCATTCAATTTAAGATTAAAAGATGAGCTTTATTTTAGAATAATATTATTGCACATTTACTGTAATAGGAAAAACCTGAAGTATATTTAATATTAAAACTGCTAAAAAAATCATCCATCTACCACCTATTTGCCCTCTCTGCTTGGTTCTTTTCCTCCTCAGTGTAGACAGGCTTATCTGGAAATCATACCTGTACCGTGGCATATTTCAAGCCACACAAGATGCCGTTTGCTCTCAGCCCTTATTTCCAGTCTTCACTTAGTTTCATAAAATGCTTAATTAGACTCTCCTGTCATGTAAAAGTTCAACTCAAAGTGTGCTTGTTGGGAGGGTAAGAAAAAAATTCTCAAATAACTACGCCTTTCTGGTATTCTTTAAAATATCTATCAATTTTTAAAAATAATTGCCCCCAAATCACTAAACATGCAGACTTCTATATTAGCACTTTAGATTAGAAAGCAAGTCATTTTAAAGGTGAACCAAAATAAAAATTAAAACAAAAAAAGATGTGGGGGCTGGAGCGGTGGCTCAGCAGTTTCGGCTCTTGCCTGGCAAGCACGAGGACCCGGGTTCAAACCCCAGCACCACGTACACAACTAAGTGTTGGAGAAAGGAAGGCCATGTGAAAAACTAAATAAAGTTGTTTCTCTCTTTCTCTGTCTCTCTCACTGTCCCTCTCTCTTAAAAAAAAAAGAAAGAAAGAAAGATGTGACTAGGCAGGAGTCCACTCTCTTCTCCAAATAGAGATGTATTTATTTACCTCTACCTGTAATGGACCAGTGCATTTTCACTGGTTACCAAGGGCACGTGGGCTTTGCTGGGAGGTTGGCTGCTTATGTATGGCTTAATCTAAAGACAAACAGAGCCTGATTGCAGAGAGAACGAGACAGGGAAGGAGAGAGTTTTTGTAGTCGGCAGTGTGGGGTAGCAATGCAAAGGAGAAGGAACGGTTTGACCTGAACTGATAAAGAATGCCGTGCAGAGGGTGTCCCACTCAGTTTTGCTTCATTCAACTATGAAATGACTACACGCATTCATTTATCTCCTGCTTCCTCCTTCGGAGGCTCCAATCAATGTAAGTGTTTCTCCTTTTCCTCTTTTTTCTTCAATTCTTCCTTCTTGAAACAAAAGGAACAGATGAAAACCATGTTGCACACCCACTCCCCTTGATCACCTCCATGAATCCGTTAAATGAAGCGTGTCAGACCCTCACACATGCACACACCTTGATGGAAACAGCACAGTGCAGTGGTGAGTTCTTGGTCTGATAGACGAAGCTCTGCAAGTTTCTGTGCTCATCTAATACAAGGAGCAGAAAAGAGGGAAGAGGGGAAGGAAGAGGAGAAAAGCACTGAATGAGCTAGACCAACGCTGGACCCCACTGCAGAGGGTAGGGGAGCCACAGACCACGGACTGTGTGATGTCAGGAGGCCCCGATCCTCCTCCCACCACCACGATTCCCGCGTACCTGAATTTTCTCCAGGGCTTCGTTTTTAGAGTCCTCACTTCCTGCCTTAGGAGAAGGGGACATGGTAGGCCATTCAGGGTTGCCTGGGTTATGGGAAAAGTCAGAGGACAGAACTAGAGCAGGTGGGTTTGTGAATCTTGGGATCATTTACCTTCAGTATTTCTTTGCACTGATTCAAGTTTTTCCAACACATTTCCATGATCTTCACGTTTTCTCACCGAGATCTTCACCTTACATTTCCTCAGCTTCTACCTCTATGCGTTCACCTGTCACAACACATTCCAAAGGATAGGGGTGATCCATGACTTAACTCAGATCCCAGGTGGAGGACAAGTGGTGTGCAGGACTCAACTCATGTGACCTATGTGGCGCAGCTGGAGGGCAGGGGTCATCCAGGAATTCTGCCATCTCCAGCTGATCTGAGCCCTCAGACCACCCATTCCGGAACCTTCTTCCTGCCTCTGCATGCCCCATCTGGCAGGCACCCACCATTCTTACTCTCTTGCCATGCTGGATGAGGCCTCTCTTTCTCCCACCCCACCCCTCACACAAATCTTACTTCCTGGAACTGACCTCCTGTTTCACATTGTATCTGAGTCCTCTCACTGAAAGTCACTGCTCTTGGGTGTTTCCCAATTCTCTGGATGATACTGAAAAGCAGTCTCAAACTCTCACTTCCTGAGCCCCATTGAGGTGTTAACGACTTCCTAGATCCCCCACCCAGGACTCGTAGATTGACATTTCATCAATAATCATGTAATGAGAGGGGTCTTGGGTTAGACAGCTAATTGCTGTTTAAATCATACTGTATAATTGAGTGATGACCAACGATAGTAGGGTTTCCAGTTGAGGAGCCCCTGCTGTTCATCACCGTGCCCTGTGCCTCAACCACAGCTGATCTCCAAGAGCTGTCCTCTAAGGAAGAATACTGGTTCCTCTTCTCACGGGAGAGAAGCGAGTTTCAGCAAGGCCCTTTCCCTACTGCTCTTGCAGATCTAAATTGACAGCTAGTTTTCCACCCCATGTCTGACACCAGATGAATTTTATTTCCATGACACTGTTTCCTAGGTAAAAATGAGAACTGTAAGCCATCACTTTTGTTTGCTTTTCCTGCATCAAAAGTCATTTTCTAAAATTAGGGTCCTCTATCATCACTCACACAAATATGAACATAAAAAGAGTCCCCACCAGATACCAGATACTAGGCCTTACTGTATGCTCAGTAATAGTATTAAAACAGGGAGTATTGGGATCAACTACCAAGTGCATTTCTAACGGAATGAAAAGTCCAGAAACTTATCTATGCATAAAAGAACTTGGTGTGTTTTAGAGAAAAAAATGAAAAATTACTTTGGAGAAGAAAATAAATGATGTGGCATTAATTGGATTTCAGTATTTGAAACTAGAAAATAGACTCACTCTCTTCAAACAAAAAGAAATCAGAAGGGCGTGGACCTCAATGAAAAGAAAAGAAATGAAAATTAAACATATAAAAAGACAAAACTTTAGAACTATTAGAGGAAGCCAAGGACTGAAGTGCTCACCTGTAACCCCAGCTACTATAGAAGCTGAAATAGGAGGATCACAAGTTCAAGGCCAACTTCAGCAACTTGGAGAGACTCTGTGTCAAAACAAAAAAAAATTAAAAAAAGATAAAAGTACCATAAAAAATAAGAAATTGTCATGCATTTAGGACATCTGGGTAGCAAAGGACAAGCCCTTAAGAGAATATTAATAAACTCAACCTTGTCAGAATTTTAAAATATTCACATCACAAATGTGAGCACAAGTAAAGTTAAAATGTGAATAAAAGGTTAGAAGAAGATAATTATATAACAAGAAATCATTATCCAGACTATTGTAATAAATTTCTGCTGGGAAGACAAGGAGCAGGGCAGCCCTAAAACCTGAATACAAATTGATCATAACGACTTAGACTCTTAATTGTAAAGTACTATTTTGATTCAACAGCCACCACTCTTGTATTCCTACCACTGAATATTTATTGGGTATCTTTCCGCTTTCAGTCTTCCTCCAGTTTCTGCGAGAATGATTGTTTAGAAAGTAAGGGATTTGGTTCCCGGGATGGTATGCACATGAAATCAACCCAAATGCTGCAGGAGCCCCAATTCTGGCTGCAGCAATGACAGAGATGCTTGCCACAGAGGCTTCTCATCAAAGCGCTGATAAACCTGGGACACGAAAAAGTTAGCACACACCTTCACACTTTGTGGCTAGCCTTCATTCTTAAGAAAAGGTCATGCGATTGAAGTAAAGGAAGATTATTTTTTAATGATGACTCTAAGCTTGTACAATTTATACAAGACTTGCTCTTGCAAAAGTAGGTCTCCTGTGAATCTCCCCAGGTCCCACTGGTCTTCACTTTCACCAATACCAACAGGCTGAAGCGGACACACTTCTACAATTTTCTTGTTATAAAGGAACATGAGAATATCAGCTTCCTCTGATAGGGTCTTCACGGATTGCCACACCCTAGCTAGTGGGAGGGCGAAAGCAGCTCATCACATAGTCCTTCTGGAGTCAAGATAGATATCTCAATAGTGCAATTTTGATTCACAACTTCAATTATACTTTTTAAAATTAGATTTCGTCGCTTCACATTCCCATTTTCTCGAGCTCCAGGGCCCATTTCTCTTTAATCTTCAGTGGCTAAATCTACATACAATAGCCTGCTCTTCATGCACAACCTGAGCTTTTGGTAACAACAAGCGGGCACTAGCATAAAATATAACCATATATGAAGAATGTATCAGGACCGAAAAGCGGGGAGAGGGAAGCAGATAGCACTTAAAACGTACTAAAAACCATGCATCTTAAATCTATGTGGAAGAAAAATATCAGCAAACCAACCTGAACTATGAGCAACTATCCGTACCCAAGTCCTCATCATATGCCTATGGTCAAGTACGACCCTCGGAATATAAAAGGGAGGCATTTACACTCTGTGGCTAATAACAGAAGGACTTAAATCTGACCACGTTCTGATCAAAGTAGAGGTAGGTGTCCATTTGCAGTCACCACCTTCTGTGGAGTTGTGAGGAAAACTAAGTAATACCCCACTCAAAAGGTTTGCTTTTTCCACTCATCCCCAAGTTATTTAGTTCAACCTGAGTCATCCTTAGTGTCCTTCAACGCTAGAAATTTTGCTTTTCCAACCAAGTGCTTTAAAACAAAGAAGACCAGAGCCTTCAAATTGACTTGAGAAGCGAAACAGCACCCAGATTTGCCAGTGTCTCACACACACACACCCCAGCACCCGGAAATACCAATGTCACACACACACACACACACACACACCAGCACCCAAATTTACCAATGTCACACACACACCCCAGCACCCAGATTTACCAGTGTCACATACACACACACACACCAGCACCCACATTGACCAATGTCACACTCACACACATCCCAGCACCCAGATTTACCAATGTCTCACACACACACACACATACACACCAGCATCCAAATTGACCAATGTCACACACACACACATAGCCCAGCATCCAAATTGAACAATGTCTCACACACACATACACCAGTACCCACACTGACCAATGTCACACACACACCAGCACCCAAATTGAACAATGTCACACACACACACACACACACACATACACACACACAGTGGTCCTGATGTATTGTCTCAGATGAGGGTGAACAAGGCTCAGTAAACAGAGAAGCATGATCCCCAAAACTAACTTCACCAAGCGTGAATTCGTAACCTTAAATCATTTTTTAAAAGCCCATCAAAGGAAGCAATTGCCATGGTACCAACTATAATTCCCAATAGTGGTTCCAGTTACATTTGAAACAACTAACATAGTAAGAGGAGCTTACAAGTTATCTTGCATTTCTCTCATCAGAGTAAACATATTGTTGCCAGAGTTGTTGTTGAGGTCTCATTAGCTGGAATTATCCCAACAGGACTCAGGAAAGAAGCTAGACACATACTCTCTAATGTGTCCTGGTCCCCGCTCATGGTCTGCTGCTGAGAGAATGCTACAACAAGAAGGACCAAAGCGTCCCAAGGGAACACCAAACTACCCCCAGGAGATCAGGCAGGGAATCTGAGGCATCTTGTGAGTGGAGAGGAGACGTGGGTGGCAGATAGGCCCTGACTTCTTGTAAGCTAGCGCTGCGTGTGTAGAAAATTCAAGGCGAACGGATGGCAGTGGAGGGTGTGAATGGTCCCCATCACCAAAGCCTGGACAGAGATTCTGCTTCTTACTGGTGTTCTCCACAGCTCCTCTGGAGACCACTAGCCCTCCTTTCCTGCCAGTCTTAAAATTTTATTGATAACACACACAAATTTCTAGACAACACCCACAGAAAATGTTGTCATGGCCAAGAATTCATCTCTCCCTAGAGAGCTTTGCAGACAGAAAATAGCTGTGTCTTTATAAACAAATCATCCTGTGAACGACAGTGGGTATATAAACATGCCACTTCTCCACCAGAGTTCTTACAGGCTCAACTGCCAGGTTTGCTTCTATTTTGATTACAGAATTAAAATGCAATTAGTATATTTTTAATGAGTCCAAATGTGACACATTAAGATTCAGTAATTGCTATAAAATGATGAGTTGTGATTGAATGTCCCCATAAACAAGGGACATTTAAAGGCAATACCATTTATTGCTCAGTTGTTACTGCTTTTGAAATCCACCACCCTTCCCTGAGTGCACGTACAGTTTTAGGATCTAAGTGATTATGCTTGGTTATTACACCTGTTTGCAGACAAAACCAGTGACCCTGACGTATTTAACATATGTAAGTTCTTTGATCATGGGAAAACTCAATATTTAAGCTTCCTACTTGGCCACACATGGCTGAATGCTGGCTTTCCAAATTAGCCACCCCTGTATCTTACCTGCTATTGAGTTGATTCATGTGGCATCAGTGTTCCTCTTCAATCTGACACCAGACCTTCCTGCTATTTCTGGTGTTCTATATACATTAAGGCCCAGGGCTTGGAGTCTAGAAAAGTGTCCCAGAAGTTCAAAATCTAGTACAAACACGGCAGTACTAAGGTAGCTGAGAGGGTGCTACAACATCAGAACACTGACTCTAACCACACCTGTTTCCAGGGCAAGTAGGTGCCCACACAATGGGTTTCCCATTGACACTGGAATCATAAGAACATTGACCTAGCTAAGGCCCCTGTAGAATTAAATCTTTCCTTTATAGCAAAAAAACCCAAACAAACCAACAAATGGGTCATTGCCTTCTGATTAACTCTTAAGACAGGTTGCCCCAAAGGAGGAATTGTAAAATCAATAAATCAAGCATAATTTGATGTCATCCACCTGGATCTCCAAGATTTGTGGGAAGGCTGTCCACGCCATGCCCACCTGCTACCCTGGAAGCCCCTGTAGACAACTGAGTTACACTGCAGAGCGTCAGAGGCCTCCTGCTTCCTTCAAGTCACAGTGTTTCCCATAACTTAGACCCGGTAATCCCAGTTCTTCCATGTGAAGGGGGAGTATAGAAAGCACAATGTCTATTTCCCAAACTTCAGATCATGTTGCCTACTATGAAGACTTCTTTAGGATATCTCAGGTAGAATACCCCATTCCCACAGTACTTGTCTTGGAATCTCACCTGCTGCTGAATTTTATTCTATTTTTCAATAGTGTTATGTTTTGAATATGAGATGTCCCCCAAAAGCTCCCATGTGACAATTCAGGAAGACTAAGGTAAAATGATTGGGTTATAAGAGCCTTAACCCAAGCAATGAGTTAACCCTTATAGGGACTGACTGGCAACTGTAGGCTGGTGGAGAGTGGCTGGAGGAGGTGGGTCATTGGGGGTATGCCTTTGGGGTGTATATTCTGCATCTGGTGTGGGGTTTTTCTCTGCTCTGCTTCCTGATTTGACACCTTGGGCTCCCTGCTCCCTGGAGCCATGCCTGCCACCATGCTGTTCAGCCTCCTCTCAAGACCAAGGAATGGAGCCAGCCTTCTATGGACTAAGACCTCTGAAACTGAGCCCTCAAATAAGCCTTTCCTCCTAAAATTTGATCTGTCGGGTCTTTCAGCCACGGCAGTGAACAAGTTGACTAAAACACGGCGACCAGGAAGAAATACACAGGTTCACATGTGCCCTGCTTGGGAGCGGAATCGGTAGTGCTATAAATGTTTCACTCTCTGGATCCCAGATCTTTTGATACTTGCCAGTAGTAGATTAACTTTTGATATGAGTTTATTTCTTTCACTGCTGGTGTATCTAGCATTCCATGTAACGACTGCCAATCATTTTTACATAAATGATGTCCAGTCATTTATCTTTATTGAGTACTTTGAATTAAAACCAGCAATCTTTGTATTTTCTCCTATTGGATTATACAGTGTTGATTTATTTTTTTGTTCTACATAGAGCATATTAATCTTGTTCTGCAAGCTGTATTTAAATCTCTACATTTGGCTAGTTTGAGAATTCCCCAGGTCTGCTTTCTATTCCAAGTTGTTGCTCCTAAAACTGAACAGAGAAAGATCAAGAGCAGACATATGGTGCACACATCCACAGAAGCCTCCCTCCAGCTGTTCAGGAAGCAGGGGGCACACTGGCCAATATGGCCACCATTCAGCCCTGTCCCCACATAGCAAAGACTTTAGGAGTAGCTTGATTCAATGATGTTCAGGAATGAAAACATGCTCACTGAAGAACTTCCCCCATCTATCACTCATCACACAGAATAACTTCTACAAGTCCTTTCATTTCTAAATACTCCATGGATCTTCTATTTCCTGGAATAACATACTAGCTTCTCATTTTTATTTTTTATTCCTTCTACCATTTTGAAAATTGGAGTAGCATAACAACCAGATTCTTGAGAATGCTTTAATATAAAAATGTTAATTTTGCTTATACAAGCCACATGCACTTGTATTAAGTAAATACCATGTTTCTTGAGAATTATGCGTAAGCAGTGTGATTATTTTGCATAGACTCCTGATTTTCCTAGATGTTCAAAATATATAAAGTACTATTATTTTAAAACAAGTTAAAGACCATGAAAACAGCAACACATAAAAGAGGCTACATTTTGTACTTCCAACAAGAGCATTTGCCTGTGGGTAATTTAAAAAACATCTTAATTGAAATAAAAATAACATTAAGAGACATATGCCCATGTTTACAAGCTACTGGGAATTGACAAGTGTCTGTGTTTTGCCAGTTCCTTCACACTCAACTGTTACCCATAATGGGGAAAATTAAAATCAGTAATTACCATTCTGCTCTGCCATTGTTTAAACTGTGCTTTGAATTTCTTAAACACTCATTCCAAATATTTATTTGTGATAGGCCAGCACATCTACAGGATGTAAGGATGGATTCTCAGCTACTTTGCAAAGTAAAACACTATAATGTTAACAAATTCTTTCTCCTCCTTTTTCTTTCCAGTGTTGGCCACATTCTGTTTATAACTCATTTTGCAGATAATCTTTTGAGCTATACTTCTTTTTAGGCAGAGCATTGTAAAAGTTTTCTTCCATTTGGCCTTAGTACTGCTTGGAACTGGAAATTGCTATTTGTTGCCTGCCAATTATTATTACAGAATAATTTAAGGTTTAATGCTCCCAGGCATAGTTCTTGAGATACATAGAAAAAAATAGGTTAAGGTGGAATACATAATATTTTTTGCATTGCATGGTTTCAACAGATTGCAATAAAATTATATCAAAATTGCTAAACAAATCAATGGGAAAAATTCTTTCCTCTGAGAAAGTGTTCTGTAATGATTTTATTATTGTTTCTTTGGCTAGGACCATAGCACATATTTTCCAAAACATTGATATTATTTGTGACTGATTTTGATTTATGAAAACATAATGAGTGGAAATGTAAAAATTTAACTTAGAATTCAAATTTCTAGGAAATTCAACAGGAGACAATTTTTTAAATCAATTTGGAATAATTAAGAAGGAAAAGAAGAGAGAATTCATTAAGTTTCCTAGACCTTTGCGACTATGAAATGTAACAATTTTCTTCCTTGTGTGTTTGTTTCTGAATTATCCATCATTTATACTGCAAAGTAGAAAAGCTATAAAGTAAAGTAAACTTGCATTTTAAAAGAGTCAAGGGTTTCGAAGAAGTAAAATTTTTTGTTTAGATCAGGAGAAGAAAATGTGCTGATCACCATGAGAATACCAAAAAGATAAATAGAAACAATTATTTGCATAATTCTGACATCAGAAAGCATCTAGACGAGTGGTCAGGCAGAATCTATTACCAGGAAGAGCAAAACAACAAAAGTCTTTTTCACAGCCACCCACAAACATACCCAGATTCCAAAAGAGGCTTTTAAAAGTTGTCATCTAATTTACCTTTCCCTGCTGGGTGCCTTGAATGCGCACCCAAAAGTCCTTTCTCCATTTTTTCCCACCTTTCCCCCAAAACATGCTACAGAAATATACTGCTGCTAAGGTCTCTAAACCTCATTCTTGACTCTTTCCATTTCTTTGGAAAAGATCACCAGCAAGGTAAACAAATCTAACCTCTCCCAGAAGTCCAGAGCAAAAAGGCTAAGGCTGGGCAGGCCAGAGGCTGACTGCCATTCACCACCGCGCCACCGCGCTGCCCTCTGGCCTTTTGTTTACGTAAGTCATGGGCAAAACATCAAAATGCATAAATGAAAACTCGAGGAACAGTGACATGGGGAAGGGTACAGACCAAGAATAAGGAGAAAGTTAAGTGCCAAGACATTCCCTCAAGTCAAAAAGGGAGCTGGGTTTATGCAGAAGAAAAATCCACCAGAGCACCATTAACAGGAGCCTTGGCGGGTTTTTTTTTTTAGGGCATTAGCAGGAAGGAAGGGATCCATGTTTCAGCTTGTTTCAGGAAGAGCCAATCAAGGATCGTTCCCCTAAAAGAGAGGAACTATTATGTTGATAAGCAAGTGTTTTTACATAAGCAATTTTACATAAGCAAAAGTCATATTCAGGAGAGTATGGGGAGGAAAAACTGAGGGACAAGGACATACCAAGACCACAGTGGAGCTCAAACGGTCTAATTTAGAAATAACTAACTTAGACTAGACTGGCTTATTTTTAAAAAATATACTTGTATTCATTTGGTCTTTATAATGCCTACAGATGATTAAGCTTTCAAGAGCAAGTGTGTTCTCTCTTGGCCTAATGATCAGTAACAAAGTTATATTCCATTTTCATACCGAATTTTTTATTTGCCTCACAATCTAGAAAAAGACAGGTTCAGGGAAGAAATCTACCTTAAAAATTAACTCTTCTTAAAGTCTTGCTTCTGCAGATTTGGTTATGATTTATTTAAGTAACTATAAATTTTCTATCATTCTTACTATTCTCAATGATGAATTTAGGATTTTATTTTAGCTTTTCTATAAAAAGCCACATTTTGTAAAATATGATGACAATAAACACATATATTATTTTTTTTTTTTTGGTACTAGGATCAAATCCAGGACTTACACATGCTAGAAAAGTGCTCTACCACTGAACAAAATCCCCGGGCCCATATACTTTTGGTTGATTGATTGATTCATTCATTCATTCATTCTAGAAAGGTCCATACATACGTACCCTGTGTCATTATGCTCATCCCATATATATATAATTTTAATATAGGAACAAATTCTCTCTCCAAAGCTATTGTTGCATGAGGGTTATGCTTTCTGGTTCAAGATATCCTAAGAAAGTAGAACTCAGACACACATATGTGAATGAATTGTAGCCCAGGTGGGCTGATTGTTCTCCCAGAACAAGAGAGTTCATAAGGAACTTGGCTCTTTAACAAGAAATTGAATCTGTGACCTCAGCAACAGTCTAAGACATGATAAGGTCAGGGAGGTTCAAGTCAGATGGAGGATCTTGTGGGGCTTCCTTGAATATTGGCTCTGGGTCAAGCCAAGAAACCAGAGCAGGGTTCCAGGAATTTCTGCATGAGAAACTTCAAGGATTATGGCTTCCACCTGGGACTGAGGGTTCAGCTGGGGTCTAGATAGAATGCACAGTTCTGGGTCACTGCCTAGAAGAAATAAGGAGCTAGCTGTGCTTGGAGTTGGCAGTAATAGCCAGTCATCTACCTTGGGCACAGGGCCAACCAGCCTACTCTCAGAAGCCTAAACATGTGACACTTCCCTTTGAAGTTCCAGCTCCTCACCATCCAGGGTATGAGAGAGTCAGTTGCAACGAGCTGGTTCTGTGGACATCTCTGAAGATCCTGAGGATAGTTTCCAAGTCAAAATCCAGAATGGCTATGGAAAGGCTGTCAACCGCCCAAGCGCAGTTAGGGGCATTGGAACTTTCTAGAAACCAGCTGTGCAAGCTGAAGACTGTTTTCAGCTGTGCCCATGTCACTATGATTAATGCTATCCGTACAGTCAATGAACATAGCAGTTAAGTCTGATGAGCAATCCTCAGTCCAAGGAGAACTGGCTTCAATGCCGTAGCTTGAGCCATACATCTAGAAAAGTTCAAAATGTGCCCTTATGGTTTTGTGTATGGTGCTTATCATATGTGCAGGAATTTCATGGTTACATTGCTAAAGGTCCTCTTTCAAAATTGGTTGACATTTCAGCTTGATCTTTAATGTTCTTTAATTTTCTAACACCTTTTGGTAAAATCAGTTCCTTCCGGGAAAATAGGCAGGTCCAGGTTCCCCTGTGGAAGCTGCACAAACATGCAGACCCTCACCCCGGTCCATAAGATCCAGGGAGTCTACCCTGCCAGCATCGTCAGAGGGTGGCAGGATGTTCCACCCCAGAACAGGCCACTTCAGCATAAGGATTGTCAATAAAGGCACTAGAAAAGCAGGAGATACAAGGGCTTTCTGGCCTTTCATTCTTCCTAAAAGCAGGAGTTGAAACCCCATGGGAAAGTTGTCCTCCCTTCACTGGGCCAGGAGGACAGACACCTTCTTATCACCAGCCATGGGCAGCAGGACTGAGAGAAATCTCTACAAACCCGCCTTGCTGAACCAGCCATCCACTTCCGACTGGGTCCCTCCAGGGCAGCCCACGCCCTGCTGGGACCCCTTTCCCAGTTCACTTCCAGGTCCAACTTAGTATGGAAGCATTTAGCTGTGTTTCCTTGGGTTTTCGTTTTCCTATGGAGACTCCACACACATGCAAAAATCTACACCGTCCTCCTGCCGATCGGTTGCAGTAGATTTAGTTCTCAGGTGCTATCAGATACTCCAGGAGGGTAGAAATAAAAAATTGACTGCCCCTGGATCAGGTTAACCAGGAGCCTGAAAAAATGAACAGGTGGACTTGAGAAACAGAGAAGGGAGGAAGGACATTTGCACATGCCCCTAGAGAGTATGTGAGAACATAGACGGAAAATCAGAACGAGAAAGGATACATCTATAACTTCTCAGGAGAGTAAATTGGGGTTATTTTTTTTCTGTAATAGGGAAGGAGAAAAAAAGACAAGTCATTACTGGCCAATAATAGGCTTTCTAGGGGAGAAAGGATTGTCCAAACTTCTGTATAATAAAACAAATGTACTGTTTCCTAGAATGTAATTCCTACATTAAATTAGGATGGGTGATGCTAGAGAGGATCCCGATTAAATCTTGCCCTAACAGGTTATAAAGAATGAGGAATAAACAATTACGGTTTGGGAATATTTAGGAATCACAGGTCCAGACTTCTCATTTTTTACTTGATTTAGAGATTTAGGATTTGGAGATTTAGGCAATATTCCCACAGTCACCAGTAAGTGGTAAAACAAGGCTTGCACTGATACCCAGTGTGTTCAAGGGCTGGCCCGGTGATTCTCCCCAGTCCTACACTATTTTCAAGACAGACTATCACATGTAGCCTCCACTTAGCCTCTCCATTTGATGAAGAAGATGTTGGGCTATGGATGCTCGTCTTCTTACTTTGAATGTTCTCAGGTTTATGGGAAGCACTAACTGAACTCAGTTTTAATCATGCTTCCCTGTCTCTTCCTAAACCAAAAGTTAAGAATAGTTTATTTTCATATCAGTGTCCCCTAAGCCAGTGAGAGTGATTGAATCTTCAGAAAGACATGTGTATGTGGTCACACACTCTAAAAGATATATAAGTGCGACAAAAATATTGGCACCAAAGTAGCCACAGATGCCTCTTCTCCCTTTTAGGGAAGATCAGTTCTAGTGGTTGTGATAATTAGAGTAAAAAGCTAAGAATTGAAAAGTTCTGAGACAAGCTGTATTAGTATCTATGCCTTATATAACGAAAGTACCATTGCTGAGTAGCTTTAAAGAAGAGACACTTCTTCAGTTTCAATTCTAGAAGCCAGAAGTCTAAACTTAAGGTGTCAACAGAGCAACTTCTCTTCCAGCCTCTAGCAATCCTGATGTGTGTTGGCTTGTAGATGCCTCACTCCAATCACTGTGTCTATTATCACATGGCCTTCTGTCTGTCTTCTTCATCCAGGTCATCAGTCATTGGATCAGAGTCAGTCTCAATTACATCTGACTTGTTAATGCATGCAAAGAGCCTATCTCTAAAGAAGGTCATGTTCATAAGTACCAATTGTCAAAACGTGAAAGATCTATTTCTGGGAGACACATACTACCCACTAAGAGAAACTAAACCAATTCACCTTTCTAAAAGGAAACTGAGCATATCTGGAAGAAAGAGAATGAAGGGAAAAGAGTGGAAGGGAGATGGGCAATCAGATACGAAGGGAGGCAAATGAGCTATTTTTGTGATAAAAAGAGGGGCGTGATTGACCTGGGAACTCTGGAGAGAGAGACACCAATGCGGAGGCCTCTAAGACTCTGCGTTAAACCATCATTTCCCATTGGCACCTCTTCCAAAGACCTCTGTGAATTTTGAAAGACTTTTTCTAGTCAGACTTAGGTTTAAGTTTATGTGTATTTCAGATGTTATATTATTGCAGGAAACAGCTCACAAGTGACCTAACATTATTTTAAATATAATAAAGCTATTTTTTTACCATTAAAAGAAAAGATATGTCATTGCATTTTAACCACAGACTTACCATTATGCAGAAGGAAAAAAATACTCTAAGTAGAAAAGACAATAATGGTCTGTTGGCTTTACTGAAAAATTATCATATACAGCAGCAGTACTTAATTTTTTTGCAAATTACTGAATATTGACTCAGTGACATGTACCTTTTGCTTCTATATACTAAGCAATTGTATTTATTTTCACTATAAAAAGGCATAGTGATTTTTAGCCAAAAATTCTATCTGAATGCTCAACTTAATAATTTTTTCTAAGTTTTGGATGACTCATTCTGATAACTCTCTTAGAAACTATCATTCATTCATTTATTTGTTCACTTAGCAATATATGTTCAGTATACAAAATATGTTAGGCATACCTTATCAGTCCCCTTGTGTTAGATTTCTGTGGCTATCACAAGATCCTGAGAAAATCAAGTTAAAGAAGGAAATATTAATTTTGGCTCATGATTTCAAGAGCTTCAGTCATTGTCACTTGGGTGGTGACTTCTGGGCCTCTCGTGAAGCAGTCCAATGTGGCAGAAGCATGTGGCAGGGGAAAGCTGCTCATCTCACAGCAGCCAGGAGAGAGCAAGAGAGACGTGAAAGACAAGACACAGACTCACGGGCATGGCCCTAAGAACTTAGCACTCCAACTAGGCCCTCCTCCTAAGTCCCCTCCACCTCCCAGTGGTCCACTAAATTCTAAATCCATCAATGGATTAATCATTCATGAGATCACAGCCCTCAGGATCCACTTCCCTTCCAGAGGCCCCACCTCTGAATATTCCTGTCTTGGGGACAGAGCCTTCAACACTGGAGATTTGGGGGAATATTTCAGATCAAAATCACAAAACCCTTTATGCTGACAGATCTAGTAGAACTGGCAATTTTTCTTCAAGGGAATGCATCATATAAGAGGCATAAAATCATATGAAAGAGGTGGAAAAATGGGATCATGTGCAAATGCAAATATATTCATATATACAAATATGCAAACATATTCAATTATGGCCTAAAATTTTTAGTTTCATCTGTCATGTTGTATTGTTTTCAAAATTATTTTATAGTCTTGGTAACTTTACATATTATAAATAATTCTAGTTCATCTAGTAAAATATGTTTAACACACAAACTCACATGTTAAAGAGATCCTCTGGTTGTATTAATATTGTTAGATGAGGGCTGGAGTGGTGGCTCAGCAGTTATGGCGCTTGACTTGCATGCGCTAGTACGCGGGTTCAAACTCCAGCACCACCTACACAATGAAGTTTCTGAGCAACAAAAGTCCATGAAAAACTAAATAAAAAAATTGATTCTGTCTTTCTCTCTCTCTCACTGTCACTCTCTCTTTAAAAAAAAATATTGTTAGATGATCAATAGATGAAAGAAACAGAAAAAAGAGTCCAGAAATAGACCCACATATGTATAATACTTAATTTCTGACACAAATGACTTGACAAACCAGTAAGAAAAACTTGAAGAAAATGGTCTTTTAAATAAATTATAGTAGGACACTCAGGTGTGCACAGAGCTGAAAATCTGAAATTTGGTGGTCAGATCTAAACTGCGGGGCCATGGCAGGAAGTGGGTGAGCAGAGATGTTGCCTTTAATAAAAGACCTCAGATTCTTCGGGTTGCAAATTCCTCTGTAGCTGTATTAGACTGAGAAGTTTAAAACAGACCGGTTGACTAGTAAAGGTGATTTCAAAAAAGGGTGAGATGATTTCATGATACTTTATTTCTTCACTTTCTTTGGTCTATCTTAAATTTGACCATTCCAGAAGTCTTTTATTCAGAAATCCATGACAGATAAAAGAACTGCTAATTAGTACTAGTATCTTACATATTAAGTAATTTGTGCTTCTTAACATCCTTTCACTTAATCTTCCCATGTATCTATTAAATGTAGACAGACCAGCTATTATTTTCTGCATTTTGTTCAAAATCATGCTACTGAATGAAGACTGATTTAAAGTGGCCTCATTTTACTCTTCAATGAACTCATCTAAGGTATTGTTTTTCAAAGTTATGGCCTGTGAAATCCTCTTAGCAGTTTGTGACCATCGTTCTAAAATATAATGAGAATATAAAATGTCAGAGCATACCAAATATTGTAAGGCTAAATAGTATTTTGAAAAATTTTGTATGTGTGTTAAAGGATTCCAACAAAGCAATGTACTTCCAGCCGCTGATCAAAGTAAAAGCATTTGGAAAACCAACTCAGAAAAACAAACGCCTCACTCACTATTTTGTTTCTGAAGACTAAAATGCTTTTGAAGTTTCTTCAATTGGGGTGAAGGCAGTGTTTTCTAAACTGTGTTCTAAATGCAGTAGTCCTGAGAAA
>PVKS010012936.1:0-52289 GCA_004027875.1 Aplodontia rufa
AAAAAAAAAAAAAAGCACTACATTGTCATTGCAGAAAACTTTGAATTTAGAGATACCAGGATAGTGAAACCTTAAGTTACTTACAGTATTCTCACATAGTAACAGCCAATGCCAACATCTTACCATTATGTCATTATGGTTTCTTTCTGGTGTGAGTATCTACCCAACATCTTATTTTTACAAACCCAAAAGCATGACACTGTGATTTGCTTTTCTCACAAAACGATCTACTATAAAATGTTCCCACGCTGTTAGATATTCTTCCACTATTTCATTTTTGAGAATTGTAGACTTTTCAAAATATGTAAACACCACAATTTGTGCAACAAATCCTTTATTGTTGGAGGCATTATGTGGAAGTACCACCTATAGATATCTCCTGATTTTTTCCTAATGTTTTATAATTTGGTTAAAGAAAAGAATTTTCCAATTTGAAAAACTATTTTGGAATTATTTTATATGTCCAAAACGTATCTTTAAAAAATTCAAATATTTTTAAATGAAAGACACAAATCCAGATATGCAGTTCTGTTAAATGATGCTCAGGAGAAAGAGAGACAGCTTTGGCAATGACCTAGCAATCCTGCTGATCCTGATTTTCACAATAGAATGGATTTTTCATTTTATGACCCAGAAACCCCTTACCTCCAAGTCTTGAATTAACAACTTCACATTAATAAAAGAGACTTCTAAGGGCTCAGAAAACTTCTTTTGAGCTTCAGTTGTGAAAACAGAGAGGGCGGTAACACAGTCTGTATATTCCTTCTTCATTCTGTCCGTCTCATCAGCTCGAGCATACTGGGAAGAAAGCAGGGGGAGCGTTTGACAGTCACTAGACTGAAACTCGGGAAAGCCAAAGAAATTAGAAAGCCTCTAATTTCTGATTCTTATTTTAGATAGGTTTGAAGTAAGTCCAGCTACTCTGAAAGGAGAAAAGGAACCATGTAGAAGTATAGTTTGAAAAGTGAATCATTCCACACAAGTAGGCTCCATATGTTAACATAAGCCTTAATCCAACTCCACACTTCTCTAACATTCCTCTAATACAAATGGAAGAGAATGAATAATCAACTCTAGCGGGTACTGGTTCTAAACACATCTTTATTCTGCCTTAATAAGCCCAATCTATAAAAGTAAGATTGCCTCTAAACAGTTGCTCTCACCACATTTACAGCACGTACACGTTTGAGGAATCGATTTCATACATACTTGCTTGACTTCCATAAACAACTCCCTCCATCGTCCATTGAGCAGCAGTAATTGCTGCTTAAGGTCTCGGGAAACCACCTCATCGCAAGTTTCAATTAGAAAATTCCCAGCATCATTCATGGCTGTGTGCTGCTGAATCCAATGAGGCAAATTTCGAAAAAAGTCCTAAACAACAAAGAACACACACTTGGTATATTGTAAGCCATACCCCAAATATCAGTAACTCAAAGTGACCAGACTAGGAGAAACATCTGCATTCTAAAATTTGTGTAAACTTTAAGATAAACTTTAAACCTCTTTCAACATTCAACTTTTTTTTTTAAAGAGAGAGGGACATTGAGAAAGAGAGAGAATCAACTTTATTTAGATTTGCATGTGGCTTTCGTTGCTCTAACACTTCATTGTGTACGTGGTTCTGGGGTTCGAACCTGCATCCTCGCGCATGCCAGGCAAGCACTCCAACTGTTGAGCCACTGTTCCAGCCCCCAAAATACAAAAATTTAATAGAATTTTAAAATATGAACTAGAAACACTGAGTTTCTCTCTCTCTCTCTTTTTCTAATTTAAAAAAAAATTTTTTTTGGAGACATTGCCTTGCTATGTTACCCAGGCTGGCCCTGAACCTCTAGACTCAAGCGATCCTCTTGCCTCAGCAGCTCATTTAGCTGGGACCTTAGGTGTATGCCACTTTGCCCAGCCCTGAGGGTCTTTTATAAGAATATTTATGCTGTATCTTTTGCTGAAAATAAAACAGAACATGGTGACTCTTTTTATTCCCATTTACATATTAAAAAACAATAAATTTCTATGCCAGACAACTCTTACTTTCTTAAAAATTTTTAGATTGTAAAATGTTACTTTTTATTTTAAAATATGAATACATCCTTGTGTATGCACATAGGAATATAAATATTAAGATAAACAATTATGGAGAGAAACATTGAAGGAAACATTTCTAAATTAAATATTTGGATGAAGAACATTTAATACAATAACATCCTTTGAAGCTATTTTATTGCCAAGAATGCAGCCTTAAGCAAATGAGAATGTTTCAAACTCATTTCAAATTAAAGGCATGTGCTCACACAGGGACACAGACCTCACAGTAAAAAACCAATGAAAATTCAAACTCCATTTCAGAAGCCTTGTGTGGGAGGATTTCCTACATAAATAGATGAGAACATTTCTGTTTCTGGTGGTTTCATTCTTTGGATCAAATTAACACATATGACATCTACTAGGGTACTGCTGCTGGTCTGATATCACAGAAAAGCCGCAATCTATTTGGGCACGTAGCGGTTGCCTTGTGTTGATAGATATATAAGCATATTTAATTCATATGAATAAACAATGATAAAAAACTTTAAACAATAGCTCTACTTTTACAAATAATAACAGATGTGCCAGAATTGGGTGGCAAGCAAAAAATTCATTCTCTCCCTCTTTCTGTCTCTCTTTTTTTGAGACAGATCTTATTATGTTGCCCAGTCTGGCTTTGAACTCCTGATTCTCCTGCCTCAGCCTCTTGTGTAGCTGATTATAGGCGTGTGCCATCGCAAATGGTAGCAGTAGTTCATCTTAATGTTTGTACTATTTTTCTTTATGTAAGCCTAGCAATTTAATTTTTTTCATGTGAAATGATTTTCCATTGAAAATACCAGGCTTTGGGACTGGAGCAGTGGCTCGGTGGTTACGGTGCTTGTCTGGCATGCGCAAGTGCACGGGTTCAAACCCCAGCAGCCACATACACAAATAAGTGCCAGAGCAACGAAAGTCATGTGAAAAACTCAATAAAAGTTGATTCTCTCTGTCTCTCTCTCTCTCTCACTGTCCTTATCTCTTAAAAAATAAAAAGAAAATACCAGGCTTCCATTAAGAAATATATGCAAAACTCAGTCCATTCATATTTATATGTAAATGACATCAAAGTACAATAGTAATGTGCACGCTCACACACACATACACACTTGCAATTAGTGAAAAACAAATCACTCTATACAGTCTGAGATCTTTGATTGAGGGTTGATGAAATCCAGAACAGAATCTCTAAAGAGATGAAAATGTGGTGGTCCAACTCTTCAACTGGTATGTGCTACCTCAGGGATTCAGTCTAAATGTTATTCAACATTGTTTTAATTCCCTGTTAAATTAGGAAAGCCACCAAGCTTGTGCCCAGGACACTCCCTTCACGTACAGACCTCACTGAGCATAATGTTCTTTGTTGCCCAGAGGATCTGGTCCACCCTCCATCAGTTAATTGTCTTCTGAATACAAAAGAATAACCAAGTTGGGGACAGTTTTAACAGAACTTTAATTAACCAGTATTTAATGGTCTAAAAAAATACTAACCTGAAATTCTTCAGGAAAAGCGAGAATTCCTGATTTACACTTGCAAATGTAGAATATTCTTTAATGAATTATACTTGTCTTATAGCCAGGTATAGTGGAACACACCTGAAATCCTGGCAGCTCCTGAGGCTGATGCTGGAGGATCTCAAGTTCAAGGGCAGCCTGGACAACTTAATGAAACCCTATCTTAAAATAAAAAGAGCTAGGGAATCTAGCTTAGAGGAAGAGCACTTCTGGGTTCAATTCCTAGTACCACACATAGAAAAAAGTCTTTCCTTTCCAAATCCCGATCTTTTCTCTTTGTATGAGACAGCCTTACCTTCTTGGCGTTTTCTGATTGACTTAGCATTTTCTCAGCATCCTCTAGCCAGGCTTGAAGACTCGCCACTGTGTTGCCATAGCGATCCCAGTTAGAGATCACTTCCTCCAGCATGCTCCTAACGCTCCTTACTTCCACTGAGAGATTCCTCCACTGAGCAGTGGTTTCATTCATGAATTTCATCACGTTCTCAGCTTCTTCCACTGAAACAGATAAAACCCACTACAATTCTGATTTTGTATTTAAAATCCTTCATGCCTTTTTCCCTATGGTCTTGTACACTGGTGTGCAACAGCATCAATCACACATCATTAATGCTAGAGTTCATTCCCAACAATTTATGAACTGAAACATATTTATGAACTGAAACAAATAATTTTACAAATTCACACTAATTAATTTAAGCTCTAATTATGATATTCAAATTATTCCCTTTTGCTTTTAATCCTTAGAAATGAAAAATGCAACTTAGAAAAATGAATGCTTATTTTGCTTTCTTCAAAGATGACAACATACACACACACATGAGTATAACTGGGTTAGATACTGCACAAAGTCAAGAGAACTCACTCTATTAATGTCCTCTCCAAAGTCAATAGTATGGTCACCCAAAGATTTTGCAAAGAAGAAAATTGATATGATCATGTAGAAACCTGCGGCTTGTTAATGCTAATGTATCAACACCGCAGTGTGCTTTACCTGAACCATCTGCTTTGACGTACATCTCAGCCGTCTGCTTCAAGATCTGGTATGTTACTTCATATTGCTCAAAGAACTTGCTATTCTCGATGAAAGACTAGAAAAGGAGGGATGGTTGGTTAGGAGACGGCAAATATGAAGCAAAGCTAATTTTCTCCAGTATAGACATATGGATGCTTTACCCGAATTTGCCAATATTACTCTTCTTGAAAATATGGAATTAATTCTACTTCCACAAATAATCTAGGGTTATTGAACATATAAAATGAATCTATATTGTCAATTCTAACTCAGGACTATATTGAGAAAATAAGCTATTTCTTTACCAGCCAAGGATTTGCTCTTTGAGAAAACAAGTTTCTCCAGAGAACCTAGGCCTGACATTTAGAAAGCACTAAATTTGGAGGAACATTTTAGTGCCCCATTGTGTTTAAGCTGTGTGAGTCTGTCATTGTTTCAACGTTGGTCCTGGCAATTGATTGTTCTGAGGAACTTGAGATTATAAGTACATGACAGTACACAAAATTTTCTTAAAATAAGAAGTGGAAAAATTTTAAATGATCACATATATCATCCATGTTACTGATGACATCCTGTTTCAATTACCTTGTATAAAAATTACAAGGTAAGTCATACTTATATCTGTATAAAATTTACACATGCAATAGTGTCTGCATCAGCAATGGATCCCACAAAACTGAGAACATGCAAACACAAAAACAAAAACAAAAAAACCCCAAAAACCCTTAGGTAAGTTTTATTGTTAATGTTATAAAAATAACTTGTTTCAAAGATTATTCTAAAGATAAAGTAGAAAATTAATGCAAGTATCGTTAACAAAATATCACAAAAGGATCTTGAATTTATTCTAATAGCATAACGAATTCCTATGATTTGAATTTACTAAAATCTTTGATAGATGTCACATATAAAATGCAAAAATTAGACTTCACAAGCTAGCTGAAGTCCTGTGTAGTTTCCTGATGAACGCACACTATGGAGATTCCAAATGCTGGTGTGCAGATGCTAAATTATTTGTACATCAATTACATAGATATGCCTAGATTTTTACTAATATTTTTCATGCTTTAAGATAAAATTTAAAAAATATATACAGAATGAAAAATTTAAAAATATAAAATACAAATATAATTTAAAAGCATATATAATACACCACAATCATTCTATGCTGCTCAGGCCTTTATTATAAATTAACTATTTTTCAGGACTAAAGTGAATAGAGGAAGCAGTGAATTACATGGAATGGGAATTTCCATGATCAATTTTTATTCAATAATTTCACAGGCTTTCAGTTTTTGTTTGAGAACTGAGTAATAATAGATCTGGCTAACTCCTTATTTAACCTTCTGTTCTGTTTCTGCTTCCCAGATGAGAAAGGAGTAATTCACTGGAATTTAAATTGTGAATAATTAATCCAAACAAGCAAGTCATGATTTGATCAAAAATGGAAAAATTATACCTACTGTTCAAGACAATGTTGAAAAAAATTGAAGGAATAATTACATTTGACAAAGTTTTTAAAAATTAGTTTCTTTGCAGGTGCGATGTGAATTTAGAAAAGCCAATGGGAAAACAATTGCTCTAAGAGCCAAAAAAGAAAGAAAGAAAAAAGGAAAAATACTGCCTTCAGTGGACAGAAAGGCCTAAATAGCCTAGAACAGTTTACAAATTAAACTAAAAACCAATAAGAGAAAACTAGGTAATTGATTTTTAAAACAACATAAACTTGTTTGCCATTTGAATTTTTTATTAATTCAGATAATTTCATTTATTTTTTATATTTTGGGGTATGGAGTAAAGCCACGAGGCATATGAATTGTTTTGTCTTTTACAACTACTTTAGCAAGAGAACTATTAAATCTCCTTTTTACTGTAAGCTATCTGGACATATCTATCAGGAAAATGCAAAAGTGAATATGAAGAACAAACATTTTAAATAATAATGACAGCATTCGTGTCCTTTCAAAATTAGGATGGAACTTGGATATAAAATTTAATAAATCAGCTATGCTTGTCAGGGAACTTTTAAAGTCAATGGTGCTTCAAATTACTTCTTATGGCACTAAATTCAAAATATTAGTGGAAATTCACAAGATGAGTGTAGATCTAATAAAAAGTTCATCAATTTCATTCAAAGGAAGTTAAATGATGTAATTTAAGATTTTTTACAGTAAATTTTGAGAAGTGGTTTCATCAGGAATGTATATTTACATTAATAAATTAGTTACAGATAATAGAACAAATATTCAGATTACTTATACTTTACCCATACAGACCACAATGCCAAGAGCTCTTCTTTTGTGTTATGTGGAAGATTGCCATGTTATTTTATGTTTTTATGTTAAAGCTGAAGCATGTGTCCAGAACATGGTTACCATGGACAATTCTGACACAAGACCAAATGAGTTACCTTCAGAGTTACATTGCAGCATGTGCTCACTTATCAACAGCACATGGCCAAGCTTATCTCTAATGATCATCTCTGAAGCATTGTTCAAGAATTTTTAAGCACTTGGTGACCATGTACCAGATCTATGGAAGCCTATTAACTCTCTAACCCTTAAAAGTATTATTTTTCTGTTTTATAGATGACTAAGATTAATTGAGAATTCAAACTAAGGAAAAGATGATTAGGGACTCTTTATGGCCTAAATATTATTTTGGTTAGACAAGTAACAGCATATGGCTCATTATGGTACATTATTTTAAAGAACCAAGAAAAGGGCTATATTTAAGCAACTGACTTTATTTTATTGAAAAGTCCTCATGATCTTTGAAATGGCCTATTCTAAAGAATGATTTCCCCCCAAACTCCTGAAAGATTGAGTTCCATGTGACATAGAAAACAGGATGCATCAGTCTTTGTTCCTCAGAAAAACTCCTGTTGTTCTATTATCATTATAACTGTTATGTCTATTATAAACTTAGAAGAGACTAAGTCTTCTAAAAGTTGGTATAAGTGAGAAGTAAATAGTCAGACTAGGGTTCAAACCCAGTTCTCTGTGTCTGATGGCCAGGTATCAAAAGCTCCCCTCTGAGCCTACACTATGTTTCCTAGCACACAAATAACAGTACCCACAAGGCTACAGTACACAAGCGCTAAATACTATCATGTCTAGATCAATACAAAACAGAACACTGAAGTGAGCTTCACTCTTTAGTTCACTGACACCCAAGATATATCCATGATTCAGTTTTTTAAGTTAGTTTTTTTTCTTCCAATGGATTATTTAGATAGTAATATTCAGTACTCTCACATAGGGGGAAAATCTAAATTTGAATTCTGACTCTACATCTTACCAACTGCTGCCTAGAGCCCATGACTCGACCTTTGAAGGTCCCAGTCCTTCTGCCCTGAGTATAAAATAATGTGGAAACACCCAGTCCAAAGGTCCATGTTGGAGATGAAAAATGGAATAATCAATACTCAGTTATTAAAACTATTAAGCAAAAAAAAACCCTTAAAACCCTTTATGAAAAAGAAGCATGAGTAATAAGTAGGTATTCTTCACTAGGGAATTAGAATATTAGGGAATGTTCACTAAAACAGGCTATGTATATAGGGCAATTATCAATTTTATAAATAACTGTAAAAGTTTCAAAGCAGTTTTTAATTAGCAGCTGAGTGAACTCTCTATCTCTGTGGAGTAGGCAGGAAGTACTGACTTTTTATCACTAACAACAATTCTCTATTTATACATCATTTGAAAAGTTCAAAGAGAATTATTAATATCATTGTATTGGAACATTAACCTGATGAAAAACTCCCAGTAAGTACTGAAATCTGATTGGATATTCTTAAATAAGTAGATGAAAAAAAATGGATCCTGTATAATTAACTACTGGGCTCAGAGTGCATCATTTGGTATGACTAAACCTGAAAATATAAATGCATATCTGTGTTTAAGGGACTAGCAATTTCTGGAATTCAAAAAAATTGAATTTTTCATCACTTTCCAAAATAACTAAAAATGAATAAAAGAACCTATCATAACAGATTTCACATTCTTTATGACAAATGTTTCCTAGACAATTTTAGTGTGGAGAAGAATTTTACTGTAAACTAGTTAAATCTTTTTGTTTCAAATACATTACTTAGAAAATGAAATTAATATGTTGCAAAACAGATTATGGTTCCAAGATGCTTCAGTAAAGACATGATTTCTAAAAGTATTTAAACAAAATGATTATTAAGTCACTGTGACAAATCAAGTTTAGTTATAATGGGCTTATGTTTTAAAAGTTGATCAATTTATCATTTGGAATTTGTGTTTAAGCATAAATGGAAGAGCACAAGACTGATACACCCTATTAATATGAATTATTTTAGCAACTGGTGCTGCAAATATTTTTGCGGGGGCGTGTTTAATGGACTAAGAGGAAATAAATTGCCCTTATTAAATATAATGCACTAGCTTTGTGTAAATGGAACTGCTGGTTATAGAACGGCCTAATTCTTTCATTAATGCAAGGCTACTGTTTCATGCAGATATAGGATTACCTGTACCAATAACCCCGAACATTAGATAATCTTTAATCATTAAGTTGGTAGAGATTTATATACAAAATTTTACTCTGCCTAGGTGCACACAAGAAGCAAGGATCTCAGGGAATGACCTTAAAGGAACACACTGAACCTAACCTAAAAAATCATTGACCCCCTGTGGACAACTGAAAATTGTTCTAAACTGCTTTCAGTTGGATTTTAGCAGACAGGAAGATAATCTTTATGTATTGCAACTTAGTTTCAAGGGAACAATTGGGTTCCAATCTGAGATCTGGGTAGCCAATACAAAAACCTTTTTAATCAATAAAGCCTAGTCAAGATAGTTCAATATGATTAATGCAGCTTCCTACAGTATTGGGTTCTAGAGAACAAATTCCGAAGACCAGAAATTTATATTTTAGATAATTTTTGGAAAGCTCATAACCTTAGATCTCATCCATTTAACACACTGACATTCTATATTCAAATTCAGGATTACAGTAATAGTGTCAAGTAAACTAACAAGCATTAAATGCTAACTCTCTAGGTCTTCGGATTTCTCTGTCAAAACCACAGGCACTTACGATGTAGTTTTGTAGAAGCAGTTCCACAGACTCTCGCCTCCCGTACTTGATGATCCAAGACTTTAGCTTTGACTCTGCAAGAACCAGCAGTGAGAGCAGACGGTACTTTAATTCTAGAAATTCCATTTTCATTAAGTGTAGCTCTGATGTGGAGGAAACAAAGTGAAACCTAGAAATAAAACAGAGGATTCACGGAATGTAACTAATAGTAACAGCAGGATGCTTACTTAACCTGTTACACGGCAGCCACAAGGTCTTCCCAACTCCAGCTGATCACTGACAGGGGCTAGATTCCTTTTCTATCTCTGGGTTTCAAGGCAAAATATTATTGATTGAAGTCTTTGAGTTAGTTCTCTCCTCTGCCAACACATCTCTCATCTGTTTCTTTTATAAGCTGTTTTTACAATATTACATAATGTTCCTTTCAGCACTGTGTAAAAATACAGCTTATGAAGAAACCCTGCCTGTGATTTCCAGGCTGTGGGTACATCCAGGCTGAGTCTCTTCAGTTAATAACATATTAGCATGTTGGCATTCTTAGCAGATATTATGGGAGCTTACTTTTCATTTAGCAAATGCAAACATCTATTTAAAAAAAAAAGGTTCGGTAATAAGAAAATAAATGTAAAAAATCATCTACCTAGCCTTTTAAAAGAAGACTTCATTTAAAACCAGACCATTCTCTTACCTCTCAGCCATGTCCTCCAATTGATCAGGTGGCACTGGGATCCCGTTTACAGACCTGGTCCGATAGATTTCATGGAATGCTCTCCTGTGGGCATCTGTGTTTTGAAGCAGATCCTAAGATACAATTTTAAAAAAATAAAAAATGAGAAATTATGTTCACAGAAGGCTGGGGAGCGTAATTTTCAGCCTGCTCCGATGACTCAATGTGTTCAACAATCTGATCCTGCTGCCACACTCACATGCCATGCAGCCTGTCCTACCACAGCTTTTACCTTGAACAGGAGCCCTGGCTGCTGTATAAGCCCCTGTGCAAGAGCTGTGTCTAAGAATTATGGCACCTTTTAAACACACATGACACTTGTACAGCAATGCATTCAGACATTTTAAAGGTACATGATCCAAAGAAAAATGCAATTATTGCTCTAAACAATAATTTCCATATCTTTCTCCCTCTGGGGATTTTGGATGCATTGGTTTTTAAAAGCTTAAAAGTAAGCACAACAAATTTAACTCTTTAGTGGTAAGAAGTAATAGGTTTTCCACTGTTACTTTATTTTGAATGTGGGCAGACTATTTTAAGTAATATCTGCTTGCTCTCTCAAGTAAGCTGATTAGATTACAATATATTTCAAAAACATCCTTCTGGTTAGAAAATTTCCAAGTGCAAGGGATATCCCACAGATAGCACAGTGGGAATGTCACACCCAATGTCCATAAATATACTTTGTCAACTATGTAGAGCTTCTATTCATTTATTTAGATTAGTTTAAACCTTCTTGATTTGTTTGCAGTATTTTTCTCCACCCACAGCTTATTTATAAAAAGAATACAGGTTTTTTTTTTCCCACAACCTTAGCCAGTTTCTCACACATAAGAAGGGAGAGGGTGAAAAGAGATTTATGTCTTATATTTTATAGTTTACTCCATTTCCTATTAACAGAAGAAATATTCCACAGCATGTCACTCGTTGAAAATTAAAACACATCAGCCTACTGAAATGATAAACTAAAATTATTATTGTGTTTCTCAAACTAAGATTTCATGGGTCCATTGGAGAAAACAGATGAAAAAATAACATTTATCATGTTTCTCTCATTTGTAGAAGCTAGAATAAAATAAAGGAAAGGCAGAGGGAGGGATAATATTTCACAAAGAACCATTCAAACACAAATTAATCTAATGAACAGAGAAATGAGAAGAGGAGAAGGGAGGACGGATGGTAGGGGGAAAAGGGAGGTTATATGGGGGAAGGAAAACTATATTTTGCACCTTTAAGAAATGAATTAATTCTCACATAATCAATATAACCAGGAACAGTAAAATTTTTTAATTAATTAAAAATTAATTAATTAAAAATTAATTAATTAAAAAATCAGAGTTGGTCAGCAAGGGCCCCGGGGATAGGAGAAGGGAAGGGGGGAGTGCTGGGGGATGGTGTTGACCAAGTTTTATTGCTGTATTGTGTGCATGTATGGCTATGTGACAACACATTCCATCATTTGCACAACTTTAATGCACCAATAATAATAATAAAAAAACTACGATGTTCAAAGGGCGGAAAAGGTCATATGCAAAAAACAATTGAGGGAAGAGACAAGTGAAACCTTTATATTATAAATTAAAATGTTAAGGCCTATATGTGTTTGTCAACATAATTGATATTCTCAACATTATCGAAAACCTCAGGGCCAATCTGATCAATTTTGCTATGGTTGCATTTTGACCTAATCCTGAAACTAACTGCAGGTAGATTCATGTGTCATTGCGCTAGTGGAGGGTCCTGTGGGCAGCCAAGACTGGAACCAAAGAGGACAAGGTTCAGAGGCCCGTTTGAGCAGCCTTGCGGGTGAGTGCTTGAGTTACCACCTCCTGTATACACACTGATGTTTCTGTGGTTTATGTTCTTGACTTAACTCTCTCAAATGACTGCAGGGAAAGCCTGGAGCTGTCACTATATCTGGCTCTGATTTGCTATACCTGACAATTATTAATAGCTAGTACATGGAGAAAAGTCTTTACAAGATTTCAAAACAAAAGCATATTCACACATCTGATAATTGAACTTCTACAGCAGCATGATGCTTGTACGTCCTTTGAAAAAGCCCTCTCACTACAAAACAGCTAGACGGTGAGCAGAGCATGAGATTTTAATTCACCCTGCTGATTTCATAGGAAATGAGTTTAAAAAATTATGTCTCTCATTCTTAGGAAATCGTGGCCCTAAACTGGATCACAGACCTATGGGCAAAAACAATGTGAAAAAATAAGATTATCCTGGCCAAATGGTACGTACTGCTGTAAGAGATTGGGTCCTAGGTTTTGAACAGGGTGAGACACTGAAACTGGATTTCCTCATTAGCCAGAGCTGTTAACCAGTGCTGACGGTGGCCTGGCTGCTAGCAAATACAGCAGGAGGGAAACAATGACCACCAACCATGGGAGACTCGTCGCCAGGAGTGAGAGCCAGCAGAAAGGGCGAACTCATGGTGCTAGGGAAATGCCCGTCATTTAATACCTAACAACACAGCATGTAAGTCAGTGGGAAAATGATCCGGCTAAAGTGAGAAAAGAGAAAGTCAGCTTTATAGCTTTATTTATTCATCTGGCCTTTATTTATCTGATACTTAGTTGTGTACGTGGTGCTGGGATTCAAACCCAGGTCCTTGTGCATGCCAGGCAAGCACTCCAACCGCTGAGCCACCACTCCAGCTCCTCTATCAAGAAAGCAAGAAAGGAGAAAGGAAGGAGGAGGAATAGGAGTGGGAAGAGGAAGAAAACAGCCAGAGTAAATAGAAAGCAGAGTCAGATTATAAAAACAAATTCAAGTACAGTATATCAATACTCTTAAAAAAATGAATGAGATATAAACTTATTAGTTAAACAAGTGGAAATTGACAGATTGAAGAAACAAACACAGTAGATTCTTTTGCCTTTGATAAAAAGATACACTAAACCATTAAGATCATAGATAGGTTGAAATTCACAGAGTGGAAAATCATATATCAGACAAAAACTATGTGAAAGAAAGCCGGTATAACTATATCGATTTTGGCCAAAACAGATTTCAGACCAGAAATAATTAAAAGTAATTAATTACTTAATGAGGCAGCTTGCAATGTATGGGAAGATACATTAATACGTAAAGCAAAAGCTGATAGAGCAGGGAGAACACAGGTCCACCCCACCACGGGGACTCTCCTCCTGGGCCTCAGTGATGCAGATGCAGCAAATAGGGAAGGCGGTAGGTACAGCAGGTTAGGGTACAGGGAGGAGGAGGTGGGGAGAGCTGCAGAAGGGGCTGTGGAGCTTTGGGGGTCGGGAGCAGAGGAGTGAAATGTTGTGAGGGGGAGTGCTGGCCATTCTGCTAAAAACTCCTTGTCTCCGATGCACTTGCTCACCCTGGAATCTAAGACAGCACCTTTGCCAAGGCCCCGCCCACCTCGCTAGTTGACTTTTGCTGGGCCATCTCTACCCTTTGATCTCTTAATGGGACTCCTCGGTGGCTCAGTCTTTGATTCTCTCTCTCTCTCTCTCTTGTATCAAGGATTGAACCCAGGGGCACTTACCCACTGAGCTATATCCCTAGTACATTTTATTTATTTATTTTTATTATTTTGAGATGGATCTTGCTAAGTTGCTTAGGGCCTTGCCAGGTTGCCGAGGCTGGCTTTGAACTTCCGATCCTCCTGCCTCAGCCTTCTAAGTCTCTGGGTTGATAGGTGTGCGCCACCACACCCGGCTAATCTTTGATTCTTTCCCTCATCTCTGTCTACACTTTTGTATTTAATTTCTCCATTTTCATATTTTTAAAGAAACCTCTCTGGGTCAAGGATTACATTTTTATTTCTAGTCTAAGTTTCCATCTTGTGTCTCCTACTAACTACTCCACATGTCAACTTGGATGAGTAAAAGACACATCTTGCCCCAAGCTGAACATGTGACCTTGTCTCCTAAACTGCCTCAGTGTTTCCCTATCTCAGTTGATGGAAACTCCTCTTTTTTTTTTTTCAGTTGCTCAGTCTAAAAATCATAGGTTTATTTAACAACTCCTCTTCCTTCACTGTCCATATTTCATGCTCAAAATTCTGTTATCTATACCCTCGAAATATATTTTGAATCTGAGCATGTCCAGCATCCCTACCACCTTGTTTCAGAATGTTCCACTCAGTTCATTGAAAGAGAATTCTTCTGCCCTGCATCCTGTGTCTATTTTATTCTCATGAAACACTGTCACTCTTAGGGTAAGAAAACGGAAGAGAAAGGCTGGTTGGGACACAACAGGGCAAATCAGCAATGCCTACATGGGGGGAAGGAAAGTGAGAAGACACCAAGATACATATTAGAAAAAGATGGGGGTATTAACTACAGGCACAAAAAGACTACAAAAAGGTACAGTAAATTAAAAATAATTAATTGATTATTTATCTTATAATTTTAAGGCAGGGTATTGCTACATTGTCTGAGCTGGCCCGGGACTTGACATCCCCCTGCTGCAGTCTCCTGAGTTGCTGGGATACAGGGATGTGCCACCGCACCCAGCTGGGCAAAGTGTAGCTCGACTAGCTCACGCTGATGCTTTTGGAAAAGGGTCAAACGAATCCATCGAAAGAATGAATTGGCAACGTGGACCCAATTCAAATTTTGTAAGCCCAAACAGGGGGACCCAACAGTGAAAAATCCAATGATTCTTGCTCCTATGAAGTGAAGACGGTAGTGCAGGACATCTGTCAATCAATAAGCAGGTGATTAAGACAGACGACAGGTGGAATGATGACACAAAACATCAAGCGGGACAGGGAATTTGCGGGGGTCGTGATCTCAGAGTGGAATCCCAGAAATGACCTTTCAGCGGATGTCAAGGCAGATGAGGAAGAAGGAAATGGGAAATTGGTGGGAAGAGAAAATTCCAGAGAGATGGCAAAGGCCACAGTCTAGGGTGGAATGCGTTTACCTGTTCAGTGCCAACTTTCCAGTGAGGTTTCTCTGACTACCGTGTTTAACATTGCAAAAACACCTAATTCTCTGTGCTTTTAACCCTCTAACCTAACTTTATCCATTATGTTTGTTATTTTTGTTTGCATCCTTCCACTGGAAGCCAAGTTACACAAGAGGTTTTTGTCTGTTTTGCTGATGAGTATTTTACAAATGCATAGAGCACTACTGTGCACACAGCAAGTGCTCATTAAATGTTTTGTTGAAAAATCAGAATAAATAGAAAGGGATGGCCAGGAAAGTAGGAAGACTAGAAAACCAAGGGAAGAAAGAATTCTGTGGATGCAGGAATAACTATGTAAAATGCTTCTGATAGTTGAGGGAAGATGAGGACTGAGGAGAGGCTCTTGGATGAGGATCAAGACAACTTAATCCACTGGACATGGGTAATATGGTGAAGAAAAGCTGGAGTGGAATGAGTTCTAGAGAGAACAGGAAAAGAGAATTTTGAAACAACAAAGGAAACACAGGCACTTCAGAGTTTTTCTGTAAAAAGAAGAAGGAAATTTGGATGGTAGCTGGAAAGGTAAATGGAGTTAAGAAAGTGACTTTTACCAGAGTCAGTAACTCAGGAGGCTGAGGCAGGAGGATCTCAAGTTCAAGACCCACCTCAGGAGTCTAGCAAGGCCCTAGGAAACTTAGTGAGGCCTCAAAATAAAAAGTAAAAAGGGATGGGGGTGTGGTTCAGTGGTAAAGCACCCCTGGGTTCAATCCCTGGTACTAAAATACCAAAAAAGTGACTTTTTAGAATGATAGATAAAATAGTACATTTGTATACGGACAGGAAAAGAATCCAACTGAAAGAGATTGAGGGGGAGAAATAATAAAGTAAAGGAAGACAGGAATTCTCTCCTGGAGGGGGTAGGATGGGATTAACGCACATGTGGAAGGGTGGCCTGAGCTGGGCGCACAGATGGCTCATCCATAGTAACAGGAGTGCGGACCCAGCATTCAGGCACAGATGCAAGTAGGTGGGTTGGTGTGCTCGTGGGAGCTGCGGAAATTCTTTTCTGGTTGCTTCTATTTTCTCAGAGAAATAGGAAGTCATGTCAACAGCTAAGAGGATGGGGAGGAGGTGTGGAAGGCTTCGGAAAGGAGGCACAGAAGAGTTGTCCCAGAAATGGAGGAATGAGCTGGGAATGCCCTGGGCCGCCAGGCGCAGTAGGGCCCTGTGCAGGGGAGTCAGCTTCGTGTGTGTGGGCCCTGGCTCTGAGCCAGCATTGTCTTGCCAGGATAGTAGGACAAAGCAAGATGGGAACAAGCAACTGAGATACGAACAAGGGGTGACTCTTTTGAATGCTGCATTTGAGCAGGGCACAGAGGGAAGCGATGAGATGTAGGGAAAAGCAAGAGCATCGTGGATCACAGGCCGGAGAGTGAGATGCTTGGCAGAGTGATCCTGGAGGGTTTCAGCCACTGGCAATGACCCCTGTAGGCTCTGACCATGAAGCGCGTACCAAAGGTAAGACGCAGGACAGCGCCCAGGAGAAGGAGGAGGTCAAGGCACCAAGCAGCCAGGCTATTGAGAGGACCATCTATGGCTTACTGAAACCACTCCACAGCACGCACTGCCATCCCGGAAGTAGAATCCTCTAGAAAGGAGAAAGAGTGGCGTATGTAGGGATGATGACCACAGTGACAGTGGGAGGTGGAGTCTCAGAGCCAATCTCATGATTTCTTAAGCCTGGAAATCCTTACTTGGCTAAAACAACACTGATCCTAATAAACTACTCTTAATCTGCATGCACTCTATTCAATAACCCTGTGGACATATTTGAAGCTCAGTGCTTAAAACAATTGGGATAATCAACTGTGTGGCCTTGGGCAAGTCCCTTAACCTTTCTTTGCCTACAGTTTACTCACCTTCATAAAATGATAATACTACCTAAGTCATAACTATCATTATGAATTCAGCAAAATTAAATACTTAGGACTAAAACATGGTTAAATCCTCCCTAGTAGTTAGCTGATTATTGTTATCCTTCTAGAAAACTGAGCACTGGGGTATCTAGAAAACAGAAAAAATAATAGAGGTATAATTTACTTTGCATTATAAACATGTTCTGACATACATGTAAGTTAACTTTTTAAAAAATAGTAAAAATGATTGGCAGAACGATTCACAAACTGAACTCTTCAAAATATACATTTTAAAATTTATGTGAATCCAATTACAAATACTGCCTGTGTATTGAAAGTGATGAGATTTGATGAGACTGTGCTATATTTTTTTAAAATGGTGTGAAGCATGCAGAAAAGCAAACATTCTAAATTGTTATAGCGTATTTAAATTTTCTTGATGAGACTCAGAGTTACTTTTCAAGCATCTGGTGAGTTCCATATTGCTCTTTTCCCAAATTATTGCCTCTCTACTCAAGTCCAGGATAGCAGCATAGGCTAAATACATCAAATTGATGGGCTGACCTAATGCTCTTGAGGAAACTCAGAGTTTTCATTATCTCAACAATGATTTCAATGTCTCACTTCCAAAACTTAGCTTATTCTAGGCACCCAATAAATATATTTTGAATATATTAGAATTGATCTTATAATTGAAAATTTCATGGTTTTGTGACTGTGCAACTTAAATTACCTGAGTCTAGGCCTAGGAAAATTCCCTATGTCAATAAAACAGTCATTCTAAGGCCTTGAGGCTGGCTTTCTTCCCACCAGCCTCTGCTGGCTTCCTGTTATGGCTGTGTTGCATTCTCCAGTTTTCTCTTTGGTTTGTTCTATTTCTTAGTCTCAGATAACCATCTTCTTTGACTACTGGCCCTCTGTGTCTCCCTGTGTCACTTCATTTCTGGTTAATAAAGCTTGTTTGCTACACAGGTAGAGGTTCCTCTAGCTGCACTCCTGGCAGTAGGCACAGTCCCCGCTCCTCCTTTCCCTCTCTGGAGGAGACACAATGGCTCACAAAGGGTCTGAAATCCTTCAGTCACTGAAGCATGCAGATTAGTATGTGCATCATCCCACTTAAACTCATTCCCTGCCTGGGGCCAGTGCTACTGGCGATGGACCTTGAATTGGTAATCCTGTAAAACCTTACCATTACCTGGTAAATAGCATAGTTCCGCTGGTGGGTGCGTTCCCTCTGGTAGAACAGAGATCTGTTATACAAACAACAAGCACACCAATGTCTTTCAAACCTTCAGTTTGGAGGCACCGCAAGTATCAGGACCTTGTCTGTCACCTGCACCCATCTGCCCCATGCTGAAATCTGGCACAGAGTCAACCCTTGATGTATATTTTGCTGAATTAACATATTTAACTTACAACTAATACACAAGGGACATTTTATTTAAACTCTTACATGAATTCTTCTTTATCAAATATTCACATAAAGTAGTTTGAATTGTTTCATGTTTTATATGAAAGGAAACTATTGCTTGTTTTATATGCTTAATTTGTAATTTATTGAGTGGTATTATTTGTGTAACTGTTTTAGCACTTTTCCTTATTTTTAATGTACTAGCAGTCTCAAAATGGCTTAATGTTCCTATGCCTTTCAGAAGTCTTAATGTGACTCAAACCCAGGCAAATCTGAAACTTGATCTCACCTGAGGCCTGGACTCTGGCTCCCCTGCAGCTTCCCCCACTGTCAGGGAACTAAGGCCTAGGAATAGGCTATATAGAGGGAGCAGATCTTGATCTTGGAGCTAAGGATAAGGGGTGTTGCCTCCCTTGCGTTGGTGGTACGGAGGGATGGGCTAGATGGTATTTAGCAACTCTAACAGTATCTGAGTACGTCCTCCAAGGAAATAGGTAGAAAGTCCAAAAATAAACCCAAGCCAGCAATGGTCAATGGATTTTTTTTTAAAGAAAGTGCCAAGTATACACAATTTGGAAGGACAGGACATAAATAAATAAATGGCATCGGGAGAGCTGGATATTCAGAAACAGAAGAGTGAAAATGGACCTTTATTTCACTCCTTATAAAAGAATCAACTCAAAATGGTTTAAATATTTAAACATAAGAATGGAAACCATAAAACTACTAGAAGAAAACTTCCCTGTGAAAAGCTCTGTGCCATTGATCTGGCCAATGATTTCTTGGATATGACCCCAAAAGCACAGGCAGCAGAAGCACAAATAGATAAATCAGATTGTACACATCTAAAAAATGTCAGCAGAGCAAAGGAAACGATCAAAAGAGTGAAGAGACAAACCGCAGCCTGGAAGACAATGTTTTCAAATCATTCTTCATGTGAGGGGCTAATATCTAAAATATATAAGGGATTCCTAATAATGACAAAGAAATAAGTACCCCTTTTAAAAGAGGTGGGAAGAGAGAGAGAGAGAGAAGAAAACAGTAGGGAGGGAATCCTATCAAAACAGAAGAAACATCAGTGGACTAGATGAAGGGGATTGAGAGGGAGGGAGGAGGGATGAGATAGGGAAGTACAGTGGGATGAATCTGACCTGATTTTCCTATGTTCATATATGAACAGTGAATCTCATCATCCTATATCTATAAGACACCAATTTAAAAAAATAGTAAGTAAATGGAAAGATCGGTTGAGTAGAGGGAAGGGCAGAGAGGGAAGCAATGGGGGAGGGAAAGAGGAAATACTAGGAACTGAATTAGAGCAAATTATATTCACATGTTTTTTATAATTATGCCAAAATGAATCCTAATGTTATGCATAACTAAATGAACAAAAAAAAGGTGAAGGATTTACATTGACATGTCTCAGAAGACATACAAATGGACAACAAATACATGAAAAAAAGTTCAGCATCCTTAATCATAAGAGAAATACAAACTAAAGCCACAGTGAGATACCATGTCGTACCTGTGTGATTGGCTATTACAAAAACATGAGGGATAACGGTGTTGGTACTGACGTGGATGGTAGAGTAAATTAGTACAGCTATTTTGGAAAACAGTATGACATTTCCTCATAAAACCAACAATAGGGCTATGAGATAATCCATCAATCCTACCACTGAGTATTGAACTGACATCAGTATGCCAAAGAGATGTCTGCTCTCCAGTGTTCACTGTGGCATTACTTACGGTACCAAGATATGGAAACAGTCTGTTTTTATCAACAAATGAATGGATTTTTAAAATGCTGTGTATTTTCATGATGGAATGTGTTCAATCCTTTTAAAAAAATAAATTTTGACATTTTATACAACCTGGATGAACCTAGAGCTCATTATAGTTAAGTGAAATAAGCCAGGCACAGAGACAAACATATTATTGATCTCAGTGAAGGTGGAATCTAAACAAATTGAACTCATCGAAATGCAGGGTGTCATGGTGGTTACCAGAGGCTGAGGGTGAGGGGGGAATGGACAGGGAATGGGAGATGCTGGACAATGAGAACAGAGCTGTAGATAGGAGGAAGGAGTTCTGGCGTCCTCTAGCACAGCATGGTGGCTACAGCTCATAACCATGTATCATATATCTCAGAATGACTAAGACAGCATTTTAAATGTTCTCACCACAAAGAAGTGATAAATATTTGAGGTCATGGGTAGCCTAACTACCCTGATTTGATCATTACACAATGGATACAGGTACCGGAACAGCACATTGTATTTATAATTGTATCTATAATGAATGAGCATTATAGATTAAAAATAAAAAACCAAAGAATAGAAGTGTCTGAAGACACTGAGTGTAACTAAGGAAGGGACCAAGAGTAAGTGGAGGCAGGCCACCAAGTGTGGTCCATGACTGACTGTGAAATCTGGCTGTCAGTCTTGTTGGATGAGCTAATCTGGGGTTGGGTCTGCTGTGTTGAAAGGCCAGGAACCAAAATGGCATGACATTTCTGTTTCTACATCTTTAGCTCAAAGAAAAAAGGCAAGAAACAAAATCCAAAATCTGTCATGAATTTGCTTTATGATCTAGCCTAGAATAGATAATAGTCTTTTCGCTTGGTAATTAAATAACTATGTTCATACACATACTCATAGGTACAAACATATGTTGATAATTTGGCAGATAATATGTATGATATAAAAATTGCCCTGTGTGGTCAGGAATAGAAATTTCTGCTGATCAGTTTGTTTTCTATATGTACAGTAAACCTCACCACCACGACACAGAATGGGGAGCACAAGGCTCAGCTGCACAAAACGCAGGACTGTATTAATGAAAAATAGCATTTTAATTGGGCCTTTACTATCACAAAATTCAAAGAAGTACACTGGAACTTAACACAGCTGACATGCATTAGACTGAAAAAAATCTCAAGTAGCCAAGATGCCATCCCATTCCAGCCCTGACACTTCTAAGGCCTCTGCTCCCTCATACCACCCCACAGCCTCGGGACTATGTTCTCTTGCCTGGCCTCCTTTGAGAATGGAGTCAGGAATCAACTACACATAAGTTCATACACCTGTAAACTTAGCTTTAAAAAAATAATATATAGGGCCTGGGTCAGTGGCTCAGCGTTACAGTGCTTGCCAGACATGCAAGAGGATGTGGGTTGAAACCCCAGCACCATGTACACAACGAAGAGTTGGAGCAATGAAAGCCACATGAAAAACTAAATAAGATTGATTCTCTCTTTCTCTCTTATCATCCCTCTCTCTTTAAAAAAAATATGCAGCAGCAGAAATAACAAAGATAGCTGAGGATGAAAATATACTCCAGAGCTAGTGGAAAACATCTCAGGAAATCAGCCTCCTGAAATTGTTATGAATAAGCACAAGAAAGGAAAATGCAAATTAGAGAACTTCTAAGACAGATTTCTCAGAAGGGTGTTTGGGAGGCCCACCACTGCAGCTTCTGACGAACCACACCTCCAGCCCACACGAGGCTGTTAGACTGGAAAGTTTTCCCAGCAGAAAGTTTACCTTATGTTGCTCCAGTTTCCGTTGTATTGTGTTTGCTGTTTCCTCGTGGACTTGCTGAATGGCTATTTCCTCTCTCAGGGCCACCTCTGCCCTGTACAGCCAGGCACCTATAGTGCCCAGAGGTGCAGGAAGAGACTTATCAAGCTGTATATGCCAATCAAAGAGCTGCAATTCCAAAAAATAAAAAAAATTTAAATAAAAAAAACAGAAAAATAAAATATCTCCTGTACAGAAGACAATTCCTAAAACTTTTCCAAAGTGATTTTAAACTCTGCAAAAGGCTTTAAGTTAATGATTGTAGGCTAATTTAGTAAGTATAAAATTAACATATATCTCTGTTATGAATTTGATATTTTGAGTATGGGGAGGAAATTACACAAACAATTTTTGAGAAAACTTAAAATACATCTTAAATGTGAAAGAATATTATTAGGAAGCATAAGCACTTTTCTTCTTGTAGCTTTTGCTGAAAGGGAAGGGACCGGTTTGCCAACATGCTCAAACAGAGCAGTAGTTCACCACCAGCAGATGAGGGTCCTGATTGTCAGGATGAGAATCCCATTGTTACAATCAAAACAGGTCTAGAAAAATTGGGTTTATTTAGACAACTTTAGACTTCTTTCTAAAAGTCTATGATTTTCAAACCTTCTCTTCATTTCTTCCATTTTACTTAATTCTCAAGCTCCATTTCCTAGCATACTACAATGTCAGGTAGGATGGTTGTGGTACTGAGGAACTGTACTACTCTTTGATCAAGTTGATGGGGAAAATGAGGTCATCCAAATAAATAGTATGTGGTAAATTCAAGTCAAATATTCCTACAGCTGGTAGAAGTAGTCTTGCTCTTTAAGTAGGCTGAACATTGCTATGAAAGATCCTGAGCAGTTTTCCTTCAGATTCAAATGACTGGGTAAGAAGAAATGCTTTAACTAAAGCATGTAGGATTGTCAGTAGAAGAAGGTCATTAACTATTGCTGAAGATGATCACAGAATGAGAGGTGGTTGGCTCTCCAGTCCCGGGAGTCTTACAAGACAAACCACCTCTTCTAAACAAACAAGAACTAAATTTCTCAAGGGAAACCACAATCCAGAAACTTTTCCAGGATTTCAAACTCCCAACTAGTCAACAGCTATCATATGCTGACCCAGGAGAAGGGAAGGGCCAAGATGCTCCTGTAGCTCCGCCTTTCTAACCTCCCTCAGAGGCAGCAGGGCCTGGTGCAATAACACTGGGTAGAGAATGTCGATGAGACATGTTCTTGATTAGATTACAGAAGTCCTGACGAATTTAATCCTGGTGGAACTTACCCTGGAGGACACTCTGTCCCAGGATTGTTTTACCAAGGCTTGGTCAAGTGACAATTTACCATCTCTGTGCAAAGGTTGTATTAAATGTTCAATCTGTTTCCTTTTCATTTCATATTGAACTCTGAAGTGCTTAAATGACTACAATAAGAAAAACAATGCAAAAAATAGGGTAATGAGTCAAAAAAAGCAAAACAAAGGAAACCACATTTCCTAAATAGCATCCTTCATGTGTAGAGAACACTCCAAGTATTAGAGGGTTGATCATACCAACAGCCCTGATGAAACCCTAGCAGCAAGCACTCATTCTGTCCTAAGAGCTTGACCCTTGCTAAATGTTTCTACACATTGTCCTTTCTGGGTTTTCCATAACCCTACATCAAATACAAATTATTGTTATAAAGCACAGGAGTGACTTAGCAAGGCCAAGAAGTAGAGGTCAACAACAGCCTTGATTGCTCATTCCCAGTTAAGTAATTTGCATATCATTCTATATTTGTCAGGAAAGAATAGTAAACACAAGTATAAATTATTGCTAATGATCAAGACCAATGATTTATTTCAGTGTGCAATATATTACAAGAAGAAATTGCATATACCAAAATAGTTATGAATTAAAGATACTCAAATTTGTGTTCAAGTATGCCTGCTGTATTTACAGATCTACTTTTAGCAGATATCAATTACATAACAATCCTTTAATTTTATGGTATTATAATATCAAGTATGTTACAGAGTGGTTAAAATACATTTATAATATGTAGGCTTAAACATGTACTAATATAAAAAGTATTTAAATTTCCACATTTTACATTAAATTATCATATCCCAAAGTTTGGCTCCAGTCCAAATTATGACTTAAAATATCATTAAAATGTGCAATTATATTCTAGAACAGGAGAATGGGTCTAGAGACTCTAGCAAATCAGACATCTAAAAAAACTTCAAAATTATAAACAAACATGCAAATTCACAGGAAGAACACTGGGGGGAGATGGTGGTTAAAAATTTTACCATAAGGTTTGTCTTTCATTCCTCCAACTTAAAGGAATTTAGAAAGTACCAAAGCATGGGGCTGAGGTTGTAGCTCAGGAGTAGAGCACCTGCTTAGCACGCAAAAGACCCTGGGTTTTATCCCCAGCACCACAAGGAACAAAAACAAATGAACAAAACTAATAAAACATATCCATGGAAAATAATGTATTCATTGATAAGTTGGAATAGAAAGAAAATGATGATTATAAAATACACAGATAAAAGAAAATTTTCCTTATATGCAGATTTTAGATGGTCAAATCTATTTTCAAATACCTTGTGATTATCTTTGTCTCAACAGAAGTGATGCTTTTTTACATCTTTTTATTTTTCAAAGCTTCTGTTTCCCTCTTACAAAATTAAATCTGTACAACAGGTAATTTTGTAACTTGAATTTTTTTTTATAATTTATGCTAAAATTAAAACTCACCAATGGTCTAAATAAGTACATTCAGTCTGTAGATTTCTGTTCTCAACTTACTGACTGAATTACTTTTAAAAAAATTTGTTAAGGAGTTGAGTTATTGTACTATCATAAATGCATATAAAGTAACAATATGCTATGCATTTCTTACTAAATCAGAATTACCCCCACAACACCCACACCCCAGTCCCTTGATTCTTCTATATTTTGCTCCTACAAGCCATGTAAATGCTTAGGCTGTGAATTTCCCAGAATTAAATGGTTGTATAAGTATTATTTGGATTTTTTTTGGGGGGGTAAAAAGTATGTTATATTGTTGATTGTCTCCCTAGATCCATCCTCATTCTCCCTCCTTTTCCTCTCCCCTCCATCTATTCCCTGCCCCCACATATCTATGGTACCCCTAGATTATGCATTGCTATGCCTTTACTGGGTCTAATATATGAGTTTGACAACCTTTCAACTAAGCCTGGGTTTTGCTTATAGTGCTCATCTCCCACAAATGTTTTATTTGAATTTCAGGGCAAAATAGTACATGGATAATAAACAGGTATTTATTGTTTTGCCAAGTTCAGTAAATATAAAAATAATGACATAATCCATTTAAATTTGCGTATATTTACATGATTACATAAAAGCACACACTAATACCATAGATAAACTTTCTGTAGTCTGCAATGCTGAACCTCTCGCACCCCTTTCTGCAGCCAAAATGACTGAAATATAATGTAGAGAAGAACATACTATAGAATGCAAGGCAGAATGTATTATGTTTAGTTTTTCCACAAAACAAAGTATCTTCTTTTTAAATAGGAAAATGACAGTGCATAGAATAAATCACAACTTTTTAATAGGAAAAACCTGTTACAGACTCTGTGTCTTGGAAGTGAAAATTGGAAGCAGAAATCCTATTAATAACAGTGTAATGAGACTGGGGTAAACCACAACTTTGACTTCAACTTGAGCGCAATAGTGTGGAACTAGTGTTGAAATTGATTCCCTTAATAAAGCTACTCCAGATGTTCATGGTGCAATCCTTTATTAAATTCAGCCTATCTTCCTGTTAATTTCTTTTGATTCATCAGTTATTATTTATTCATTTATTCTTGGTGAACTTTCATGTTATGTGACATCTATAAACCATGAGTTCTGGGACATCTGTAAGACTGAGTTGTGCAAGTGGAGATACCTCAGAGCTCCATATATAGTGTGGACACAATTCAATTTAAAGCTACCTGTACAGATAGAAATGTAGTTATTAAATTATATGCAAATTTAAGATAGTGCATATTACTTCCTTAAAGTCTTTTCTCAATATAATTTAAAGGATTATATAGATTAAGTGACACATGTAAATCTTTTCCATAAAGTTTTTGAAAAATTGAAATCTCTTTTTTATATACTACCTGATACTTATCCTGCAAATTTGATTCTGTCATCTGTGCCCTTGTCAAATCTCTTTCAAATTGTTCTATCCAAACTTTCATTTCCTTCAGAATTAGTCTGTCTTCTCTCTGGAAACCAGAAACATTATAATTTTATTAGTAACTCTGCAGTTATTCAATTGCTGGTTAGATTTAATATTTAATAAACCTTGATTATCTTTGAAAATGTTTCTTTTCCTTGCCCCCACTCCTTCTGGAATGTAGGAATGCAAAATTAATTCCAGAAAAATACCTTGATTATTAAGATATTTTTGTAATACCAAAATTATCTAACTCCACTTTTTCCCTTCAAGTAACACTAATCTAACAAAGAAAATGTGATCCAAAGAGAAAGTTCTATGTCCAAAATTAATCAATAAGAGCAATAGCTGGAGTGGAAACTCCATGAGTTGCTTCCCAGCCCAAGGTCATTAGTAACCCAGGGGACTATCCTGGATGGAATTAACTTTGACCAAATTCAAGGCATGTTATTCAGAGTTATGTTGGATGAATAACCTGTATTTGCCTATATTATTACTTTAAAACAACATTCAGTAGTTTACATGAGCTCCAAGTAGACAGAAACACATTTATCAAGTCAGTATCATATTTCTAGATTCATGCAGCACAGTTCTTACCCAGTTATCTGCTGAATGAACACATCCAGAATTAATTTACATCCTTGGTTCCATAAATAATAACAGGAGACTTTATAGCACTGATTTAGTGAAAGCCTTCTATTTTTCATCAAGATTGCATGTCTTATAAGAATGCCAAAATGATCGTAAACAGTTAAAAATGATTTGGGGCACTTGCAAAAGGCTTTCAAAAGAGTATCTCACTTGCTGCACATAGTCTTGCAACACAGGTAAAACAACTCTTCCTGGACAGGTCAAAGTCGGAGTGTCTACAGAGTGCTATCTATCCAGGCAGGCAAACTGGTACCAAATTCCTATTTGGCCATGCATTACCTCCGTGACCTTGATACATCTTTCTCTGTTTTTTTAACCTCTTTACTATTACACTATCATTTGAAAAGTCATCACACATTGCTTCCCACAATTTTGGTGACAACAGGAGGTCATCTATGTTACACACCTAAGGACAGAGATTGCATCAATCTTGGTATGATTCTTGACTTCTCTCCTTTTCTGGTCTTGCAATGGCAGCTGTCTTCTGCCTGAACACATATCTTCCCTTTACCTGGACATTCTCTGAAAAGTTTTTCTGACTCAGAAGTCTGGAGGCAAGAGGTCTCAGTTCTGTGTGTATAGTTCTCAAACTTTAGCATGTGCTAGAATCATGGGTTGGTGATAACCTAATGGCTGGCACACATACGGACTTCCACGCTCAGTAGATCTGAGCAAGGCCCAGGAATTTGTGTCTCTAACAACTTTTCAGGTGAACCTGGGCTGCTGCCTTAGGGACCACATACTGGGAACACATCCCTATGGAAGGGACCCTGAGCAGCCTCTGTTCTCATATACACCATTGGGTTTGTCTCCTTAATCATCTCTTTATCCCCCAAATTACAAACCCTTCACCTATGATTTTATCTCCAGCACTCTGTATTATGCAACATATGATAATGTGATGATGATTAAATGATATCATAGTTACTAAGAGAAAGAAATGAACCTAGATCTGATTCTGCAAAGCTTCGGCTCTTCTTGTGAGGCTCTTTTGGCTCGATTAGGTGAAAGCAGTCAGGTCCCATGTTTTATTATAGTGTGATTTTCATGCCCAGAAAGGCACTGAGGATGCAGTCTTATGAGCTCAAGTAAATGCTTTTGATCTACTTCCCAGGCACCAGTGGTCAATGCACCAGCACCACACCTGAGCCAGGGCGTGAGTGACAACATCACTGGCCAGGTTCTCAACAACTCTGCATCTGAAATACGCTTGGGACTGGCCCCAAGAGCAGCAGCTTGTTACTAATTGAAATTACTTCACAAAGTCATCCGAGGATTACGATCTTAAAATAACATCACAGTCCATTTAGCAAATGACTTTTTCTGGTGGTGGGAAAGTTATTAAGCAAATTGCAAAAAGTGAGAGAGATGGAGCTATTTGTATGCTCAATGAACTCCTTTCTACAAGGAAAAAAATTAAGTCTGAAACAATATTTAGAGTTCCAGAACCCATTAGTCTAGTGGGTTTTTTTTTCTCAACTGGTAAGTTTCACATGCATTCAAAAGACCCGGGAGTCTATTTGTCCACAGGTCACCCAAGCTTCAAGAGCTAGATAGTCACTATTATCTCCACTACCCTCTGCTTCTCTCTCTTACTCATTTACACAGGCACAAAAACAATATAAACTTATACTTCATTAAGTATGAAATAAAATGAATTAATATTTTACATGAAATTAGTACTTCTGATTTTTCTGCTCCAATGTTGGCATAAAATCTACTGTACCATGAAATATTTATTTAACCCCAGACCTAATTATAATATAAAGAAAGATGGAAAAGCTAATGCATAGAATACTCAATAACATAAATAGCAGCAAGAATCTAAAGCCATTCATTCTACAAATATTTTTAGCATGTATTACGTGTTATGAACTTTACTAGACCATGTAATCCACAACTGAGCAAGAGATGTGGTGAAGCTCGAACTGACAAACTAAGTGATGCTTACCTTTTCGATTATGCCCTGCTTACATCGTAAGGTGTAAAAATCAACCTTTGTTTTTATTTTCCAGTTCATATTTCAAGAAACCAAATGTAACCATTATAATTCATTTTATTAGTGCTGTTAAGTGTTAAAGAAAAGTTAATTGATGTGGTCTCATAATTGAAAATTAGTAGGGAAGGCCATGGGAGTGGCTTAGGCTGACACTCATATTTTATAACGTATGCATGTTACTTGTTCTGTTAGAAAGAAAAGGAACTGACATCGACCAAGGTGTTAAAAGTAACACATACATCGTGACAATGCATGCAACGGAGCGTTGACAAGCTACAGAACGTAGGATGCTTGAAACAGGTCACTAATTCAAGATTACTTAAATCTTACCTGAAAACTTTGCATAGAAATTGCAAAAGATGGGAAAACTGGAAGTATTTCCTAACAACATGAAAAGATAATATATAGAAGCATACTATAAATTAGGAATGAAATTTATACAGGAAACAAGAATAAAATCACTGGAGAGGTATCCGTCTACAGATTAACAAGTGATCATTTAAAGGGTACAATTACTTTAGGATGCGTTCATAATTTCCAATCATTCAATGCATTTATCAGGAAATGATATTAAAAACACTTAAAATAGCTATGTGGGACAGCACATACAATTCAAAATGTATTTTCAAATAACATTGAACCCTTTGGGAGAATTATGCAAATGAGAGGTACAGGACTCGTGTTCTCCCTGTAGAGAAACCAGCATCATACATGTCTCTGGTTCTCTGTCACAGTGGGCTGTGCTTTGCTCCTAAGAGTAGTCGGTATTATGTGTTGCAATGGGAGAATGGACGGTGAAAAGTAAACGAAGTTTGGCGGGCAAGAAGATAAGCAATAGGCCTATTTCATTTATCTGTGACTAAGTGCTAATTACCCAAGCAACACCTGCAGGGAAAACGCTTCTTCCTCTGTTTTATGAATTAAAGTAGGGCACGGCAAGCTTATTTCCAGCTATGAAATTATAGTTAAACTGATGTCCATAAAATATCTGATTTAAATAGACTCATAAAGGTGATGCAGAAAGCAAATACACAGAAAATGGAATCTTGATAGGTTTGCTGATGTCAAGACTTTTAAAGTGTACTAGGAGATTTACCGAGTCCTAAGTAGGCAAATACTGAGTATTTTGAGGAGATGGCATTAGGCTCCAAATATACCTGGTCTATAAAATCTTAAAATTTCACCAAATACAAAAAGGGAACCATTAAGCATTAACAAATATAAGTCCTGCTCATTAAAACATTTAAAACGATTCAGAATATTCAGTTTTATATGCTTATGCCCTTTCTTACAAATGCCACATTAAAGGGCAATGCAGGTCAGCTGTGTTCCTCTAAATTAACTTCTGAGGAAAGCGATGGAGGGGATTTTTTTAAAAGACATCAAAATGTATTTTCTATATAATGAGGTTAATTTCCCAATAATAATGACTCTTCGGTTAAGTGGACTGATAATGCTGTGTCAGGAGTTTGCCTGTTTCACATCTCTAAGGATTCCACATTAAATTCCTGTTCGTGGGCAATCCCTACAGCATCTCCTTGTGTTTCTCAGATGTTTTCAGTCATTAAGCTCACGTATCTGGGACGACTAATGCGAGTCACTGAAATTAGAACAGGAAAATCTCAGGCCAAATTAGACATAAATCCACCTGATTGCCACAAGACTTTAGACATAAAAATCTGATGGAAATCTGATTTTCTCTGTGGGGTCAATCTCACATGTTTTCTTATGGTTTCTTATTCGTTCAGCAACATCCGTGTCCAGTTATATTGTCAAAACTCAGAAACCCCCAAAAGACTCCAAAATAACTTGCATCAAGCTCTGCTGGCCTGTGCAGTTTTTGCTTTAGCCTTTTGTGTGCTAAGAAATATCTGCTTTCCTAACCATAGATAAATTACGCTGGTGGTCAATGTCCCTGCCTGAATGCTGGCAGGACACAAGAAACATTTCCTAAAACTTAGTTTTAAGACACCAGCACAGCTCTATCAAACGCTATAGTAACTTCATCCAGGGGGCACAGGAAACACCAGTTACCTTGTTTTAATTATTTCATGAAATCACTGATTTTTACTAGTGCAACACTTGTTTCTACTGAACAATATGGACTTACGCTTCCTGCTCTTTCCTTCCTTAGGCCTGTTTCTAAGATTTACAAAAACACACTTGAAATTTTTTGTGTTTTTTTTTACTGCCCTTCATTGTAAGCTCAAGCTGCTTCCAATCTCTAGCTGAGATCAGCATGGTACAGAGTGCTATGGCTTGAAAATTCCACCTGCCAACTTCCTTGTAGCCATTTTGCCTTATGATTCATTTTAAATTCAGTAGTGAATCTGGCCCTGGTCATTTATAATTTAAAAAGAATCAAACACTATTTCAAAAATCTTAGGAGAGGGGCTGGAGCACTGGCTCAGTGGTTTCGGCGCTTGCTTGGCTAGCACAAGGACCTGGGTTCAAACCCCAGCACCATGTACACAACTTAGTGTTGGAGCAACGAAGGCCATGTGAAAAACTAAATAAAGTTGTTTCGCTCTGTCTATCTCACTATTCCTTTCTCTTTAAAAAAAAAAAAACTCTTAGGAGAATGGTCATATCCATTATTGTTACAGATCAGGCAACCAGGTAATGGCTGTCCTGGATAGAGAGCAATAAGGGCAAACTTTCAACAGAGAAACTTGAAAAACATTTCAAAAAGAACTAAACTTTTGTGTGTACATCATTTAGACTGGGAATTCCACTTCTGAGAAAGAATTTTACAACAATGTTGATTGTAAAACTATTCATAAATTATTTATAATAGCAAGAAGTTAGAAATTTCCAGCGGTTAAGTTTAGATAAGTAAATTTTTCTTTACACATATGATGATCTGTATAATGTTCATGGAAAAAGAATTATAAAATTGAATGGTTACATATTTTTCTATTTTTCTTAAAATACCATTAATTTACATACACAAAAAATGTTGGGGATTATATCAGCATGCTAACTTTTTCCTAGCATAAATTCTATCTAGGAAGTCAAATAAAATAATTTTTTTTGCCCAAATTTATTTAAAAATAATCATGATGCTGAACATGTGTCATTTGATCAGTATGGAAAATGTGAAGTTTTCTTAAATTATTGAAAGCTGAAAATTCTAACCATAGTGAATAATTAGAACTTTCAAAATTAAGCCAGACTTCCATACGCTGGCTGTGAATAGATAACATAAAATCTAAAAGTCAAAATTGGGTTTCTTCAGATCAGACAGAACAAAGAGCCTCTGGAACTAAGTGTACAAATGGGATACATATAAAAATGCTTAAATCTCCAAATTACTAAAGTTGTCTTCCCAACACTGCTATCTTTTTCTTTAGTTTGGTTCATCATCAACTCCTGTTTAGAACTTATTAGCAATGCTCTAACGGACAACACACAAACCAGCAAAAACTTTTCCTCTACTCACCTCCCCATTTGGTGATATTTATTTCTTACTTAATTGCTTTTATGTTGAAATGCATTCATTCTAATTTTTTGAAAAAAGTACCCATGAAAACCTGAGCCCCTGTCATTGAGCACACTAGCAGTACTTGAAAACAGATACTTACATCACTGTCTAGCCCATCTGAGCCTGCATTGTGGACGTCAGGATAATGTTTCAGAAACTGGGCCACATAGGTCATAATGGACTTCTCATCTGGTTTATCCACATCGACATCTGAAAAAAAATAACAACATCAAATGTGAATTAATTAATTAGCATTCATTGGAGCTTAGTAACGCAAGTTTTGAAATCCAGCTATTGTGCCAAGAATATTGTCTTGAATGTAGAAAGAATATTATTACTTAGAAACTTGGAAAAAGATGGAAAACCAGTTCAGTCTGAAGACTCAAGAAGCTGATGTGTTTTTAACAGAGAGCTTTAAGGAAAGTAATACATATTCTGTTTACACAGTCTCAACAATAATTGGTCAGACATCTGAGATTCTGTATGGTTATTCAGACATTCTCTCAGGTTAATAAAATACTAATAATTTATGAATTTTAGAGTCCAGTAGAGCAGATAGTATAAAAATATTTGCAGGTGTGATGATGAATGACAGCGTGTATACTATTACATATGACCAAATACAGATAGCCTTGCTCCCCCCATAAATTTTGCTTTAGAATAATGGGAAATGTCATATATCCAATTTCTTATATAGTCTTTTCAGTGTGGTGCATTCATTCTAAATTGCAGTAGTTTGAACAATCAAGTATTCTTTGAGGGTGACACAGCCCACAAAACATGTTAATAATCGTGGCTTCAAATCTATAGATATTTGCCTTATAAAATCAGTATAAATGAGGCACTGGGATTAATGCAGATTTAGTTATTATACATGGGGATAAGACTGCATAATGAAAAAGTGTTACATGTTATAAACAAATCTTCAAAATTTAAAAGGCAATTAACATTTAAAAGGCAATTAACAGTGATGACCTTTTGCAGAACAAAAAGAAACCAAATGAACCCCAAATCCACTATTGAAACATAAAACTAACCTAATAATTGATAAAGATTCCTCTTGAGTTAAGATCTAAGTTCTGGGGCTAGAGCCATGGCTCAGTGGTTATAGTGCTTGCCTGGTATGTGCAAGGACGCAAGTTTGAACCCCAACACCAAGTACACAATGAAGTGTCAGAGCAATGAAAGCCACATGAAAAACTAAATAAAAACTAATTCTTTCTTCCTCTCTCTCTCTCTCTCTCGCGCGCGCGCGCTGCCCCTCTATCTCTTAAAAAAATCTAATTTCTGAGGACCATAATATAAGATTTTAAAAGAAACCACGATACTAAAACCTGGAATTTCTTAGGTGACTTAAAGGTGATTTTAGAAATGACAATATCACTCACTGATACTGAAGAGGCATGTGAAGAAGGAATAAAACTGCTTCATAAAATGGGAACATAAAGAAAAGCAACATTTAATTCTTGATTTAACACAGCCATTCAATATACATGTGCTTGAAGTATAAAATAATTACTCCAATAGCTATTGGTCTATGTATTCTGTATCTCTAAAAGTTCATACATTTAAGTTAGCTAAATAACTTTAGAAGGGAAGATGCATTAGGAAACAGAGGATCGGCTTGTATCTGGGGTAGGCTGGCTATTTGGGCAACCTCAGATTCTGATTGTCAAGGGAAGTATTAGAGCCTTCTGCTCTGGTGGACGTGAAGACTGCTTCTCACTCTCCTGCATCCTATACTAGGAAAAGCTTCGGCTCTGCTGCATCCTCTGCAGCTTACAGCTGCGAGGTGTGTGCACCTTCCCCCTTGGCATTCTTATACAGAAGCAAGATGGAAACTCCTGGCCTATTCAAGGAAATGTGGGACCCCAAGCAGCCCCTGAACATGGCAAGGGTTCTCCATGGGGCCTCTCAGCTTAGAGGAAACACACCCAGGTCTCCGTCACTTTCCCTTGGAAACACAAGGACATCACCTTTGCTTTAGAGATACGAGAGCTCATTCTCAAATTCAGGCTTCTGAAATTTCTTTGCTTTCATTATATATGTACATTTATGCATTTCATTCATAGAAATTTCCATATTTCCAACCAAATTAGGGATTATCAAACTCAATTTGATACTTCTATTTCAGTATAAAAACAACTTACTACTTTATTAAAGTTTATCAGAATTAGACCTTGCGTCAAAATAAAAAATAGAAAGGGCTGGATCAGTGATTTAAAACCCTGAGTTCAATCCAATACCATAATAATATAATACTTGTCTTCTAAAAGTTTGAAAAAGTTAACTCCATTTCTAGAAAGTCTTAAAATTCACAATCTACCAAAAATGTGAACGGAGTGGAAAATATTAGTCAACAACTGAATACTTTGCTAATTTCACCAAAATATTGGATGGATACCATTATTTCTAAGCATCTAAGGACTAACATTTTGAATATATGATCTTAGATTAGTAATAATCGTTTTATCCAGATTTCGTCAGAGGACTTCTCTGCTTCTGTCCCGCCCTCATCCCTCATCCACAGGGTCCTAACACCTTCATTTCACCCTTGCGTATGCCGAGTAAGCCCAGTAGCTTACTCCTGGCTCACACACCAGAGTGAAAAAGCTGCTGGAGCAATGCTGTCACATTCTGGTCCCACATATGGTGGCAAATATTTATCCAGAAGAAAATTAGTGCAGAAACATATCAATACTTGCTGTCACCCCTAAAGAGCCTTAGATGTCATGCACTTTGTGGGTTCAGTTCACCCACACACCATGGGGAGGTATACGTGGGTCAGCGATTGTGCACCATACCTTCGGGATCTAGCAGTCTCGGGATGCCCAGTTGTGTTTCAGCAATAGTGAAAGCATCCTCCAGATTGTCTCTGTTCGATCTGCCCTTCACCTTCTCCAAGTCCACCAACTCAGGTCGGATCGCATGGATAACGGAATGGAAAGCAACCCCACTTCTCCAACTTCGCCCAAAGTCTTTCACCTCTATTCCAAGCTGCCTTGGGGTGGTAGACACAGAAAACAGCGTCACATGCTGAACAGACACAAGAACTTGCTTCAAGGTCTCATGCAAAACACAGCGCTGCTCACCAATGATGTGCTATATCAGTTAAACGTTTCTGAACAAAATTAAGGAAAACAAAAATTCTTCTAAGTTGCTGAGGTTTGGCTTTGAACTTATGGTCCTCTTCCCTCAGCCTCCAGAGCCGCTAGCGGAAAAAATGATTTTAAACATCAGCAACACCCTATGATTAAATATAGAACCTATAAATGTGACCACTTGGTTAGATAACATTGATGGATGAAGAGAAGTGATAGATTATTTAAAAAAAAAAAAACAGAGGTTGTTAACCTGAGCTTCAATTCCATGTGAAATTTAAAATAATAAAATATCATCATTCTAAGTAGAAAAAGAGTAGTTTTATTGATTTTATAGTTGTTCCTAAATCAAAAAAATCACTTAGTTTTACCCAGATTCTCAAAATTTCTATGAAAAATCCGATGTGACATATTCATTAGTAAGTTGGTCTGAGGGGCTGGAGCCGTTGCTCAGCGGTTATGGCACTTGCCTGGCAGAAACAAGGACATGAGTTTGAGCACCAGCCCCACACATACAACTAAGTGTCAGAACAACAAAAACCACATAAAAACTAAATAAAATTTATTCTCTCTCTCTCCCACACTGTCCCTCTCTCTAAAAAAATAAAATAAAATAAATCAGTAAGTTCCCATAAATTTTATTTCAGGAAATTTAAGTTTCATTCTAAAGCACATATTTTACCAATGTACATTCAGTTCACAGAGAACATCATGTGCTAAAAGTGGCATCATAGAAACTAGACATTAGCTTCATAAATAAATATTTTAAAAACAATTGTAGGGGCTGGAGATGTGGCTTAGTGGATGTGTGAGGACACAGGTTCAAACCCCAGCACCACACACACAACAAGTGTAAGTGTCCAAGAAACAAAGATCAGATGAAAAAATAAATAAAATTGATTCTCTCTTTTGCTCTCACTCTCTCTCAAAAAAAAAAAAAAATGTAGCCAGGTGCGGTGGCGCAAGCTATAATCCCAGCAGCTGGGGAGGCTAAGGCAGGAGGATCACAAATTCAAGGCCAGCCTCAGCAACTTAGGAGGCCCTAAGCAACTTACCAAGACCCTGTCTCAAATAAAAATATGAAAAGGGAAAGGGATGTTACTTAGTGGTTAAGCAACCCTGGGTTCAATCCCCGGTACCAAAAATAAAACAAGTAAAGCAATTATATACAAGATTCCAGTAATTGTAACCTGAATCTTCTCTTAGTTCTTTCAGAGTTTTTGCTTCTTTCCACAGACATCTGGCACCTACACAGGTTGAAAAGTCTGCGCTTGTTATATCTCACTGGCACACTGGTTCTTCATGTTACTTTTCTACCTATTTTTCTCCTTTGCTCACCTTTCCTCCTTTAAAACGTTCCTGACTCATTAAGCCACCTCAAGTTAGTTTTTAACAACAGGGCAGCGCACAAATAAACTCTTAGCTAATAAACATTCACATGTTATTTGATATTTTCTGCTTTTCTTGAACTTGGTGATTGTTTTAGACATTTTCAAAAGGAAATATTTAAAACGTTTCCCTAAATATTTACTATACTGGAATAATTGAAATGTTTCCGTGCATTTTCTTCCTTCTATATTTGCTGGATAAATATGAATAAAATATGAATAAATATGAATAAAAATACATATACATATGCCTATATATATATACACACATATATATATATATAAGATCTACACCATTTCTTACTAGATCAAAGTAGTAGTGGATACTTCTGAAAAGTTTTAGCTTTAGTGGACGCTTCTCATTTAAAAAAAAAAATCTTACACACAAACCCAAAGAAAACTTACGTACCACTTAAAGAAGTGACAATAAGCATCCGTTTACAGGCATTTCTGCTCTCTACTGTATATTTACTTCTAGTTATTTTGAATGAACCTGGATATCCATATCTTCCTTAATTTTGGGTTATATGATTTATTTCTGTGCTAAGACATAATTATTCTTCGTAGACAGTTGGCAATAGGACTGAAAGTGGTTTAACGTAATGCTTTTATTTCTAAGACCACGTACTCCATGAAACTGGCTAAAAACAACAGAGGGCTTAAAAATTCTATGTTACTAACACAGTTTTTTTGATTCATTTGTTAAATGCTTTTTTTTTTTTAAGAGAGAGGGACAGTGAGAGAAAAAGAGAGAGAATCAATTTTATTTAGCTTTTCATGTGGCTTTCGTTGCTCTGACACTTCGTTGTACACATGGTGCTGGGGTTGAAACTGCATTTTTGCACATGCCAGGCAAGCACGTAACTACTAAACCTCCACTCCAGCCCCATTTCTCAAATCTTTTTAAACTTTATGCGAAGGCAGAGAACACACTTTGATAGGCAGTAAGGTGCTTACTAAACATTTTCTCGTTTCCCACCTTTCTGTCCTCAGTCCTATAAGTGTGAGCCAGATTACTGAGTCCCAGAGAAAATAATAATTTTAGAACTGTTGTCATTCACATACTAAAATGGGTACAGAGAAGAAGTTGCTGGAAAGACATTAGGATTTGTACCTAATGGTGCACATGGGGACCGTGTAACGGCAGCTTGCATGATTATCAATAGTTCACTGCCATGATGATGTCATGCATCCTTACAGAATTTTCATGACAAAGAATAGTCACCTCCCCAAACTCTACAGTTTACGCAGCTACCTGAGAAGTGGATTTTATTGATATGTTGATGGGTAGTAACCCCTAGCAAGGTCCATAATACTGCACATTTAAACAAATGAGGAAAACATAACTTTAACTGATGTCATAAATATGTAAGTTGCAGAAATGACTTGGAGCTATCACCAGATTCCTGCACATCTTAGGAACTCAACACAGTATGTGCGAAACTAAATTAAATGCAGGATTATTCCCACAACATTAAATTCAAGTTGACTTCAAAACACCATCTTTTTTTTTAATTAGAAGTATATAGAAATACAGTTGAGGGGGAAACATTATCAAAACTCAAAACACCATCTTATTAAATAAAAACTCATTTCTGTTTTGTGTAATGGTGTGGAGCAAGGGACAATAGAATATCACAGTGAAATTGTGACAAAGCATAGCTGCAGTAGCGTCATGACAGCTGTCAGCATGTGGTCATCCGTTTTCCACGCAGGACATTTCTTGTCCCTGTCCAGTTCAGTTACAATATAGATTGGTTGTGTCCACTGTGGCTATAATCAAATAGTATACCAATACTACAGGAGGGGTTTTAAATTTTAATTTCTACTATAAATTCTAAAGAGTCACAAAGATTTGCTTTCAGAAATATTTTTGGCTGCACTGAATCATAAATATACACCCAAATTAGAGAACAACCAACACACTGTTAAAAACCTAAGCAAAACAGACAAAAATTAGTAACAGTAATCACATCTGCTCCATGTTTAGCTTTTTCTCTCCTTATTTTTGGTCTTCAAACATTTTAAAAATGGAACCCTACGTTTTAGCACCTCCGTATTTTATGGTAAGTATCTATTTACAACTGTTTTCTCAAAGTAGATAATCAGATTCGGATTGGATTTAGTCAAGCAAGGCATGATAGAGAATCAATTTGACATGGTGTTTAGGAAAATCAAACAAAAGCACCACTTCTGTGTGAGGAAACTTGCCACTGTCCCCAGAAGACCACGAAACACTGCAATGATCAACTGGATTTCCTGTGTAATTGCCGTTAGGAGGTACTTTTTGATGATTTTCTATCTACCATTGGAACAAACTGTATACACATGTAAATTTAAATTTCAAATCATAAAGCTAGAGTTGACAATGGAATCTACATTCTAGATATAAGACCAAAGGAAAAGGGATTAAAAGGTAAGATTGCTGGGGCTGGAGCGGTGGCTCAGCAGTTGCAATGCTTGCCTGATATGCTCAAGGATGTGGGTTCAAACCCCAGCACCACATACACAATGAACCGTCGGATCAATGAAAGCCACATGTAAAACTAAATACAGTTGATACTCATTTCTCATTCTCTCTCTCTCACTATCACTCTCAAAAAAAAAAAAAGGTAAAATTGCTATAAAGTTTCAGGAAAGAAAAACAAATGCAATTATAAATAGAACTCAATAGTCTTTTGAAGAGATAATCAAGTTTGAACTTCTAATTTATTTGTGTAAAGATGATTTAATAAGAACCAAAAATCTAAACAATGATTTGATTAGAATTAGGTCACTAACTCTAATTCATCTAATTCATCAGGCCACTAATGAAAAGTGAAGGATTAATCAATCAGGCCCAATCACATGAATGAAGAAGGAATTCATATTATTTCAGCATTTTCTTGGAGTATGATCTCACGTTTACATTTCAATTTGAGAGTAAAACAAGAGCTGAAGCAAAGTCATTCATTCAAGTGTCTTTTTAAATTTTACAATCATGGGTCTGGAGTGGTGGGTCGGTGGTTACAGTGCTTGCCTGGCATGCACAAGTACGAGGGTTCAAACCCTAGCACCCATGTACACAACTAAGTGTCAGAGCAACAAAAGCCATGTGAAAAACTCAATAAAAATTGATTCTCTCGCATTGTCTGTCTCTGTCTCTCTCACTGTCCTTCTCTCTTTAAAAATAAAATAGTTTTTTTAAAAAAAATTGTAATCATTAGAAGGTGTAGTAAGTGATAGATTGATAACTTAGATTATAACAGCATTCCAAGTTTAAAGGAACACTTGGTACTTACTTGCCTGCTGTGTACTGAACCCATTTTAATAGAGCTTTCTTGGCATTTCCTTGGATTTTGGTGGCCACCTTGCGTTTAGTAGGTGGGCTGGCAGTCTCAGAGCTGACGATGCTGTCCAAAGAGGAGGCACTGCTGGACAAAGACTGTAGCTGTGGCAGGTTGCTGGTCAGCTCCTCGATCTGTTTACGAGTTAAGAGGCAGCAAAGCATCAGAGTTAGCTTGGGTGAGAGGTAGTCAAACTCCTGCATCAGGCCCAGCAAAGGTGTAGCAACACATAAACTAGGGGAATCGTAGATATGTAGGAGAGAACAGGGGAGGGGAGAGGTGGGGGGAGGAGAGAGAGAGGGAGGATAGGGAGGGATCTAGGGAGATGATCAACAATGCAGCTTACTCTTTACTCCCCCACCAGAAGCCAAATAATGCTTATGCAATCATTTAATTCTGGAAAATTCACTATTCATTTATATCTGTTGTAGGGCAAAATATAGAAGAATCAAGTGACTGGGGTGTGGGCGATGTGGGGCTAACACTGGTTTAGGAGCAAATGTGTATCAGATTGTTACTTTATATGCATTTATGATTGTACAACAACTCAACTTCTCAGTAAAAAAAATAAAAATATGTTTGAAAAATGACACAGAAGCAAGAGTTATCATTGCTCTTCTTAAAGTATCCTTTTCTCAATCAGAATGATTTATTCTGAACACCACTGATGAACTGTGCGCGTATAGCTGATGTTTCACTCCTCTTGTGCTTGTCGCTGGGCCTCTGTATCTTACACACAGTCACAGGGATTTGTTGAAGCCATGTGTGAGTTGCTGCTCCAGTTTGCACGTGGTCTGAGTTTGTCTCCCGAGAGTTCATAGGTGGGAAGCCTGGTCTTCCATGTCGCAGTGTTGGGAGGTGCTGGCCTTTTAGGAGGGGGAACCTAGGAGGAGGTCATCGGGGGAATTCCCCTGCGTAATATTGATGTATTACTTCTGGGACCTCGGGTAGCACTCAGGAGAGTGTTGTCAGAAAAACCCAAGCCTGGAACCTTCCTGCCTCTCTCTGTGCTCTCTTCTCCCTCTGGCACAGGTTCCTGCCAGGATACCATCTGCCCTGATGAGATTTAGTCAGGGGCCCCTTGGTAGAGCTGGCCCCATACACTTGAGTCTTTCAGTTTCCAAAAGTATGAGTTAAATCGTGTTTTTTTTCTTTACAAGTTACCCAGCCTCAGTATTTTGTTGTAAAAATGGCAAATGAGTGATACATTAATAAAACAAAACCCAGTGCTTAGAACCATTATTGTGCACAGAATGGGAAGTTAGTACAGTCCCTGCATGTTGAACAGGAGCTTAGAACTACAATCAGAGAAAAAAGAATGTTCTCCTCAAGTCCTTCTATGTGTAAATTCTCCTCCATTGAGACTGAACTACTTTCTCAGAGTGGGTACCTCTCTCGGAGTATTTTGGGATGGAAGTCTTTAAGAGAGAAGAGGAAATGTCTTGTGAACAAAATACCATGTGAGAGTACTACATGAAGGATCACCCCAAAGGTATGGCAAAAGGGGACATTGTTAAAATGTGTGCCACTATCTCCCTCCATCACATTACATCATCTACAAAAGAGATCATAGAACAATACCTGGAAATATAGAATGATGGTCCACATCAATCCAAGAACTATTGATGGCCGGCCATCAGCTATATCGGTAGAGTTAATGTTGACTAGTTTAATCTGTTCAAAGAGAAAAAAAGTACTAGTAATGCACCAGAGTACTGTGACCCATTTAATTGCACAATAATTAGAACTTCATTAGACATAAGTAAGGTTTGGGGTCATGAAGGGGCACATAAGAGTAAGTAGGGTGAGCTGTGAAAACGAGCACTTGGTTTCAATGAAAACTTCAGGTGCATTTGTTAGGTGCACAAACTGTAAACAACTGTAAAATGGATTTCAAGGACTTCTTGTTTAAAACTAAAAAAAGTCTAACATCATGCAAGGAATTATCAACAAAAATTGCCAAACCAAAATAAATACATAAATACATAAATAAATAAATAAATAAAAGGTTGTTCTTTACATTCAGAGATCAGCTAGAACTTAAAAGAAACCATGAAGAGCAGTTTAAGAAGATGCACTTACTTTGAAGTTTGCTACCAAATAGCATGAGACTTATGTTCTTTTTACCTATAAAAACCAGGAGTTAAAAATTCTACAATTTGTACTAACCGGTGATCCTCTGTGCATGGACTGACATGGAAAAACAAAGGGAGAAGATGATATGAAACATAAATCACACTCCAATCTCAGCATTCTTGTTTGAAGGGAATAAAAGGTAAATTTAGAACACGACTTTGGGAATACATTTTACAGAACCAAGGAGAGCCCCAAGCAACAGCAAAATTGAGATTATTAGCATTTAGTTCCCTAATTTTAGGCCATAGTACTATAAAGCATTCTGGACAGATGCCAATCTGTCTACAACTGTCCTTAATTATTCATTTTGATGTTTTCCAATTATTAAAAATGTTATTTCCTAAGTCCAAGCCAAATGGACTTCTATCTCCATCAGCGTCTATGGCACACAATTGAGAACCACTCAGCATATTTCATAATCCCTAAACAAATTGAGGGAAGAAGATAATGATATACTCCTTAGACTTACAGCTGAACAGCTGTCAGTCTAGGCCTGTGATGTAACTTTACAAAGCAAATGTAACTTTACGAGCGTGGTTCCTGCGTTTCTTTATTCTTAGTGACGTCAGCTTGTTCTGGGAAAATGCACCTTGTGTGAACAGGTCCTCCACGGGAAGGGTCATCATTAGCACACCTTGCATAGGTTAAGTCTTCACAGCTCTCTCCAAGTATTAATTAACATGAGGACATCTGTTTCCACATTCTAACCATAAATATTTTTTATAGAATGAAGTAAGGCATTCTTTTCCTAGAGCTGAAAAGGCAGACTGAACATCCTGGAAGCCTCTAACACCCTGTTCAAGAAGGCTTCACTCTGCTTTCTATGAAAAATAACAGTGTGAGCAAGAAGAGGAGGCGCCCACAATAAGAATGAGATTGAAGGGACTGGAAAGCACTCTCCAGCTGCACAAGAACCTGTGTCCCTCCAAGGTCCTCGTCCCTGGAATCTGTCTCGGGCACGGAATTTGCACAGCTAACTGAACTTTATAGTGATGCGTTGCATCACCAATGTATCCAAGTGTAAGTTACTGAAGGGCCAGAATCAAACTTTTCTTCAAGTTCCTGTCTTGTAGAAAGTATTCCATAATGCATTTATGGAGTGAATGGATTAATTTAGTCCAGGAAGACCAAAATGGAGTAATAGAATTATTTCCTTTTCCAGAATATGTGAACATCTGTTTATAAAGCTGGTTTTGGTATTGCCCAGTGCAGATATCCTAAATTCCCATAAAGTAGAAAAGGCTAAATCTAAGAGGACTGGTGTGGCCCTTTTGGAGGGAAGTATGGCAGTATCTACCAAAATTCCAAGCACACTGACTTTGTGACCTGGCAGATGCAATTTTAGGGTTTTACCCAGAAAATGCATGCACACTTACTTTTTGACCTAGCAGACACATTTTTAGGGTTTTACTTAGAAAGCAGGTAATATTAAAACATTTATGAACATAGTTATTAATTGCACCATTGTTTCTGAAAAATATTAGGGATGACTTCAATGCTGTTCATAAGAGACTGGTTGAACAAACTATGGCATATCCAGGCAATGGTGTACTATGCAGCTGGAAAAATGAAAGTAAATATTTATGAATTGATTTGGGGTGATTATTAAGACATACTTCAAACTAAAAAAAAGAGAATTACACCTATAGAATTCTACCCTTCACATAGGAAAGGATGGACACGTGAAAACACATCGCATTTGTGAAAAGAGCCATAAAAAGAGTATCATAACCCAGAGAAACTGGTCAGGGGAAGTGGGAAATGGACTTAGAGGCCAGGGAATGAGAATTCAAGAGTAGGTGCGAGGGGAGAATTCACACAACTCTAGATCTTACTCTGTGTGTGTGTCTGTGTGTAGGTGGAACAAGGTGAAATTCAAACAATAACAATTGAACATATCTATAACAACTTCATCATTCAAGCTCAATGAAAGGGATATGGAAGAGCAGAGCTAACCTAAGTGCATCTGGAAAGTAGCCTTTTAACCGGAAGTTATAATGCTAAGGACAAAAAGAACCGCAACAAATACTGACCTGCAAACCTGTTCCTCACAGGTATATGAATTAGGAATTCTGAAACCATTCTATAGAATAGTAGGGTTAAAAACAGAAGTAAATGTATTGCCGATGACCGCCAGGGCACCGACTGTCAGAGAAAGCAGAAACGAATCAGCGTGTGAGGCTGGAATAAGCCCTGCGGTGCGGGTTGGGATCAGAGGTCTCAGTGTGAACCGACGGTTTGCACTTCCACAAACAGACAGGAGAAGCCACACGGGTGCACGTGCACATACATGTATGCACACACAGATGGAGAAAACAGAGGTATGACTGTGTGCACAGGTGAGTGAACATACACATTCACAGATGTGTCTGCTGAGAGCCCTGGGAGCAATGACACCCCAGGAGCAACGGGCTACCCTGAGTTCTAGGTTTCTAAATAGCATTCTCCAATACTAGGCAGTCTCATTAGAGAAGTGACAGATTCCAGGACCAGGGCAGGGAACACACGAGGTAGGCCTGGATCATCTGTAGTTATAGAAGACAAGGAAGTGTCTGGAAAAGGGTGAGACCATATCAATCAGATGCAGAAGCCAGCCAGAGGAGTCATTAATGGCCAAAGTCGGACCAATGAGAGCAACGAAATAATAATAATAGCAATATTTAATTAGAACTGTGGAATACAACAAATATACACCTTTCTATACTGAAAGAAACAAGTAGAGGTATAAGTCAATAAATAAACAGAATGGAGGAGGAGGAACATCATTTTCTTACAGTGCAATGTTAATAAATGTAGATAGAATGAAGGAAATACAAAATCTCCAGTAGACCAACAGCACAGAAACGATCATTGAAGGAAATCGATGAGCAAGAGTTTGTGGAGCAGCAGGGAATTAGCAGTCTCAATCATCTCCTGAGTTATTTATCAACTGTAAGAGGAAAAACAGCAACGTCACCATGGAAAACCTGGCAGAAACCATCTCTGTGGTCTGAATGTGTCCTCCAAACTTCATGTGCGGAACTTAATCCTCAAGTTCACGTCAGTGCATTTGGTGGCATGGACTTTGAGTGGTTGTTAGGATCAGATAAAGCTAGAAGGGGACTGGTGGCCAAGATGGGACCGGGGGGCTTCCTAGGAGAAGGCACAGAAGCCTGAGCTGATTCGGGCTTACTCACATCTCCACCTCCTCCAGGCTGGGATGCAGCAGGAATACCCTCACCAGGTGCTGAGCCAAGCGGACTCCGCTTTTTATAAACGGCCCAGCCTCAGCACTTTGCTGTGGATCAAGTGACCAAGGTCAACATCATCAGCAAGGGAGTGCCAGGGCTCCAGGTCCACTGATGTGACCACTAGAAGAATACAGCATCACCTGCTTGGATGTCTTGCCAACTGTGTAACTGATTGTGACAACACACACCAACCCACATCGAGACACTGCACATAATACCTGACCAGCAGGATCAAGAGTGCCAAAGGTCATGAAAGACAGGGACAGCACGAGGCCCCAGCTCAGAGTGAAGAGATGGTTGGAAGCACTGTGTGAGGTGGACAGAACCCTGGGACAGAAGCAAGACAGCAGGGAAAGAGAGGGACTTTAAATCGCATGCCTTATTTAATGGTGTCACACCAGTTTCAGGGTCCTTAGCTTGGTGATCGTACAAGGGCTATACAACTTTGTAACTTTAGAGGAATTTGAATGAAGTGTAGATGTGAAGCCCTTTTGTGTAACTTTTCTGTAAATTGAGAAATATTTCACAGTGATGCTGTGTGTCCCTGCTGCACAGATAACAGAAGCTGCACCATTTCTGGAAGCATCGGTGTGCCCGTACCTGCTGCAGGTGTTCTGCACCTGCTCTTACCTTCCTTCCTTCAAGGAACTTGAGTGCTGTGCCGATGTTTGCCACAGCATGGATTCGCTTCATACGGCGTCCTTGTTCACAGGGCTGTGTAAAGTGAAACGACAGGGAAAACCAAAATGTTACACATTTAAAAATTGTACTAAGCCGGGCGTGGTAGCAGATGCCTATAATCCCAGCACCAGGGAGGCTGAGGCGGGAGGATCACGAGTTTAAAGGCAGCCTCAACAATGCAGCAAGGAGGCCCTAAGCAACTTAGCAAGACCCTGTCTCAAAACAAAGCAAAAATTTAAAAAAAAATTTTTTTTCAGGACAGGGGATGTGGATCAGTGGTTAAGCGGCCCCGTATTCAACCCCTGGAACCCCCCAAAAATTGTATTAAAATCTAAATGGATTAAAAATATATTTGAAGACTATTCAAAACAACTAACTCTCCTCAACTTCTAGGACAGCAAAAATGCCAGGAAGTGCATCTCACAGAGCTCTGAAGCACCAGCCTAACAAAGACATTTGTTACCGCTTCTCAGTCAATCTGCTTTTGGGGCTGAGCATGCTTGAGAGCACAAATTTGCTAGGACCCATTCTGTCTGCTGAGACCAGAGCCCCTACAGGTCAGGAAATGTTTGCATGAAAAGTATTTTTGTCACTCACCATTTTTTTAATTCACCTAAACATGCAAAGATACTGACGGAATCAGTAACATTTTCTTGATTTGAAACACAAATCAAAAACACTTGGGGCCAGGCCAAGGTTAAACCCCAGGCCTGTGAGAAGGAATACGTTATTCACAACATGGTGTTTGGGTTCCTGGAGGCTCTGTCACCTGGATTTAAGTTACCAAAACGTATTGTGCTTTCTCGGAGCCATACCATTAATTTGAAAACTCAATATCATTTCAGTGAAGTCCTTATTGCTGACCTTTCCATTCACAACCACCACCAGCCTAACGGAGGTTCCAGACTGCAAACGGGTCTTCTCTCTGGGGCCCTACAGCTCCGAATAATTTCCCACTAAAATTCAAAACCAAGTATCTTTTAATTTCTCATTAATAGTGTGTTCAGTAATAATTTTATGATGTGATGTTAAACAAATATTTAAATAGAAGATATGCTTCTTAAATCTTTATTTTTTCACTGGGAACTCTGTTATCCATGACGTAGTTTTATTATTGGTCCATGCACAGACCCCCTTTTTATTTAATTAATTATTTCTTGTCAAGCAAAAAGGCTCCCCTGAATCTGTCACCTAAAACAAAATGAAGCCAGGACCCACAATTCCATGTGAAAACCCCATCCGTCCACATCACCAAATCCTTTCTATCCTCATGTCTTTCTCTCTCCATGGCAACCACCACATTAAACTCAGTCCAAACCTGTCCTTTGTATAGAGACTCACTTCACTCAGAAGCATTCATTTTTGGGAGGCAGGGGGTACCTGGTATTGAACCCAGAGGGGTTAACTACTGAGCCTCATCCCCAGCCACCCCCTAACCTTTTACTTTTTTTTTTGAGACAGGTTCTGACTAAGTTGCTGAGAGTGGCTTTGTATTTGCGATCCTCCTGCCTCAGCCTCTCAAGCTGCTATAACTACAGGTGTACAACTGCACCCGGCTCAGAGACATTCTTAACAAACATTCATTTGATTTTTAAACTTTATATAGATCTGCACTGTATTAATCCTTTGAAGCTTACTTTTCTATGTAATATTGTTGAGATTTATCTGTATTTCATACTTTTTTTTTTAAAGAGAGAAAGACAGTGAGAGAGAGAGAGACAGAGAGAGAGAATCAATTTTTATTGAGTTTTTCACATGGCTTTCGTGGCTCTGACATTTAGTTGTGTACGTGGTGCTGGGGTTTGAACCCGTGTACTCGCCCATGCTGGGCAAGTGCTATAACCACCGAGCCACTGTTCCAGCCCCTATTTCATACATTTTTGATAGCTACATAATGTTCTGTTTCTATGTTCTCCCTCTGATGTGAACCTAAGTTATTTCTAGGATATTGTTTTAATAACCTACTCTGACTGATGATTCCTGTACTCACCACCTTTTCTACAAGCATATTTTGTCTTAGATATATGATATATAGGAAAACTGCTGAGGGAGAAGAAATATAACTTTAATTTTTTGAAAAATAATTGGAATTTTTTCCCAAATCGTTCCAGTATTTCTCCCTTGTCAAATGACACTGTTGATCCACACTCTCTCCAACCCTTTATTTTGACAGATATTTAAAAATATTTTTTGAGTGCAATGCTTGTGATATATGACTGTTTTCCACTCTCATCCTCACTTGCATTTCCCTGAAGAGCCAGGAAGTGGACTTATCTTGCTCCGATCTTGGGCAGTGTGCGTTGATTTTGTAAATGCATCTTTGCATCTCTTTCCTGGGTTTCCCTTTGGGTTGTCTGTGCCCTTATTGTTTTGAAGCTTTATTTTATGTATTAATATTATACCTTCGTAAGCCTTTCACAACATAATTTTTCAATGTCTTTGACAAGTATATAACTTCTTTTGCCACTTTCAAAGTCTTTGATTTTTAGATATTCTTAATTTTAATATAGTTAAATATAGCAACATATTTTGTCTTATTGAATGATTTTTTTTCCTTTCCTGGTATCTAAAAGATTTTTACTTATATTTTCTGCTGAAATGTTTGTCTTATCATTAGGTCCTGAATCCATGTGACATAATTTTTGTGTAGGTCAGGACATAAGGATACAATTTTATGTTTTTCTTGTTCTAGTGAAGTTTTCCCATTCTATTTATTGAACAACACCCCAGCTCCCTGTCCAAAAGGGATATCTACCTGTGACACACACTAAAATTCCCCGCCAGGTCTTGTCCCTTTCTAGACTCTGCTGCATTTATTAATGTGACCATGCTCCTGTGAATTATTGCTCTCTAAGGTGAAACAGCCTCATTTTGAGATCTTATGTCTAGTAGGGCACATGCCTTCTCTCTGCCTTTTTCTTCAGATGTTTCCCTGCTAAGTGAGGAAGATATAAACATCTATCGCAGTGTCTCATTACATATCTGTGTCTATTCTTATCCAACCTAATCTGTCCTAACTCCTACAATTTTTCTCATAGCTAGGCTACAACTCTTTGCAGTACCAACCATGTTTCATTTGTCTATGTTTCCCTTGGATGGCATAAAGTAGTACCTTATCCATAACAGGGACTACAGAAATGTAGAATTACACCTGTAATTCTAGTGACTTGGGAGGCTGAGAGAGGAGGATCATAAGTTCAAGGCCAGCTTTAGCAAGTTTGTGAGGCCCTGTCTCAAAATAAAAAATAAAAGGACTGGGGACATATCTCAGTAGCAGAGCACCCTGGGTTCAATCCCCAGTATAAAAAAAAAAAAAATCAAAACAACTTAGTAGACCATGCTAAACCCAACTGCAGAATTGGTTTACGGTGCATAAGTGGTTGATGAGTAACAGAAACCTGGGGAACATAAAGGAGTTTTTAATGCTCAAGATTTCTGAAAGGTGCCCACTGTTCACTCCTAAGTAGATTATTCATCTTCTCTTGAGTGCAACGTATTAGAGGCTTTCTAAAAACTGCAGAGGTAAATAAAGTAAAAATAAAAGAAGTTTCTTTTTGGTCCTTAATTGGTTCATATTGATTACATGGTTTGTGTTTTGATAGAAATTGCTTGCATTCTGCATTTTTTTTTTTTTGGTGCCAGGGATTGAACACAGAACACAGGGGTACTTAAACACCGAGCCACATCCCCAGTCCTTTTTTAAAATATTTTATTTTGAGACAGAGTTTGCTAAGTTGCTTAAAGTCTCACTAAGTTGCTGAGGCTGGCCTTGAACTTGAGATCCTACTGCCTGAGTCTCCCCAGCCACTGGGATGGATTACAAACATTCACTACCAGGCCTGGCTGTACATATTCTTACAAAAAAAATCTTAAGGGAAATATTAAATTTAAAGTTTTGGAGTTTATGTGTGAATAAAGACGTAATCACTAATTCATTGAAAGAGTAAATGCTTTGCAAATCATATTCCAGGGACGCAGAGACATTCAGGAATAATAATTTTAAAATTTAAAATCCCCTGAAGTCTTCAATAAAATCATAGAGAAGAGAGTCACAGAAGGTTATTAAAGGGTACTGAGATACTGAGATTCCACTCTCTCCCTGAGGTGGGGGCAGTAAAGAGGATGTGACCCATTTGGTCACATTTTCCAGATGGTCACAGCAGAGCCAGAGGCCTGGGCTGTGCATCGTGACGTGAACTACACTGTTCGTAACAGTGCTCTACGCCTTGGCTGGCTATGGAGTTCCTGGCCTTGTCCTGAGGACAATAAACTTGCCCACACTCTCCTTTTGAAAGGCTATAAATATAGCCCAGTATGCTCATTGCTTTACATGATGCTGACTCTCCTCTCCATGTCCTCCTAACCTATAACACACACATGTACAAAATTTCAATCAAAATCACCATTGTATGGGGCACGGTGGTGCATGCCTATAACCTCAGTGGCTTGGAGGCTGAGGCAGGAGGATTGCAAGTTCAAAGTCAGCCTCAGCATAGGAAGGCCCTAAGAAACTTAGTGAGATTGTGTCTCCAAATTAAAAAAAAAAATAAGGCTGGGGATCTGGCTCAGTGATCTGGCTCAGTGATTTAACATCCCTTGGATGCTCAGGAATATATATAAAATAAATAAATAAATAATAAAGGCTACATTAGAAGTTGCTTTTCAATGTGTCGGTTTGCCTATCTTGTAAATGAGAATGCTGAAATTCATTCAGAAATCCTTTGTATTTTTAAGATACTAACTATGCCTGAATTAGAAGAGTACTTGAACAGAAGTAAGATTGTTCTGGGTAAATCTAATTTTCAGAATATCTATGTATTATATTGTTTCATTGGAAGCATTTTTGATTGTTCAACAACTAAATTTCTTAATAAAAAATGTACACTTTTTCTAGAATAACCTTGCTTGGCAATTAAGTGTCCATCAACATTTTTATAGCCTGTTGGGCAAGTGCAATAGCAGAATTATACCTGACACTGTGGATGACAGATATACTTCTTGAATACCCATGTCAAGGCTCCTTCAACCTTCAAATGAACGGCTGAATTCAAGAGGATTTGGAAGCTGTCTGGCTGTAGCAGGCAATCGAGGGAGTATGTATTTCAGTCTAAAATCTCTCATGCCTATCTGGTGTATTTAGCTCATGTATGTCTCGATTCCAAATCGGCTGTTCATCCACGTTCTGTTTGGTTCCTCACAAAGCAGACAAGGACTTGGGTGCACGTAGTTTATTAGTGAGCCGATCCCAGTACCAAGTGAGACTGGAAAGAGAGGAAAGTCACTACAGCAGTGCTCCTGGGAGCCACCTCTGTGGGCAGCTGGAGGCTGATCCCTCCGGAGAGCCTGTGGGGAATTCTACGAGACCTGTAAGCACTGCCCCTCCCAAATACTGGAAGCTGGAGCGTTTCTTCCCAGACTCCTGTCTGTTGAGGGTCCTTGGGGACCATCTACACTCATGCATGTCGGGGCTGCCTTGTCCACTTGTGCCTTTGATAAAAGCCCGGAGGCAGCAATCCGGAGAGATGCTACCTACTCTGGAGGTGAGAAGCTTTCAAAGTGCATGGGAAATGTCACCAGGGACGTGGCGGAAACCACAGGTGAGCTGAGACCAGCACAGCAGACAAACATGCTACCTTGAGACTCCACTTAGATCAACGGCCACCCCCAAATATTAATGATTTGTATTTTCCAACAAATGATTCTTTCATAAAACTTACATTGAGGACTACCTATACAAAAATTAACTGGAAAGTTATGTACAGGTCAAAACACTCTTAAAGACTTACTTATCCAAGCAATGATGATTGCTAAGGTATAAGAGATAGGTTCTGACTTTGTGCCCAGTGTGTTCTGGATCATTCTGAGGATTATTACCTGAATTCCTTTTTCCAATTACAGTAAA
>PVKS010012937.1:0-52298 GCA_004027875.1 Aplodontia rufa
AGGGTTGATTGTCTCCACTCATCTGTGGAGGTGGGGACTAGACTCTGGACAATGAGAAAGTTGGTCTATTAGCATGTGTTAAATCCAGATAAGATGTAACGTTTTACAACCTAATACTTTTTTTAGAGATATAGTGGGAAGGGGAAGGGCGGGATAAGGGAGGGTAATTGGGGCGGTACTCCTGGGGGTAATTGCAATATCCAGAATATATACACATTTTATGTTATTTTGTTAAAAACTTGTATGGTTGTTCAAAAATAAAAATTTTTTAAAAAAAGTGCTAATGAATCCAGAGTCATTGTTCTGTTCATCAAAGTTAAGTGGGGCAGCATGGGGAGAGGAGGAAGAAAGAAAACTTGTGGAGATGGGAAATCTTGAACTCCATATTAATACAGGGACTCTTAAACATGATGTCTTTCAAAAAACTGCACAGAAAGATTTTAAGAAACTTCAGTATTCATTCCAGAGATTTCGTTCAGTGAGTTAAAACATTGTTTAAAGAAAGATCAAAATCAGAGGTTCTCAAAATTGGGGGTGCAAGAGAACTATCTGGTAAAGTTGATAGGAAACAGTTTCTTAGACCTTGTTCCCAGAGATTGTAACGCAGTTTTGAGTCAAAAACTCCAAATTTTTAACAAAAGCTCTCCCCATTTTTCACACTCATCCTCCACGTGAGGGAGATTCTGGTCCATCTTATTTATAAATGATAATGAGAGAAAAGTTTCTCCAGGCTAGTGAAAAATTGAAGGAAGTATACTCCAAGAACTTGGGCAGTGTTTCTTCTTTGGGAATGCTGATCAGAATCACGGAAAGAGGTTTTCTATATGGACATCTGTCCTCTACTCAGTGTTAATGAGTAAGAATCTCTAAAGTTAGGTCCAGCTACCTAAGACTAGAAAAGCTCAATAGATGATTCTAATAAGCTTTGTGGCTAAAATTTACTCATTTTATTGCTTCTTAGGAGATTACCTCCAGGTGAATGTACTATTGAGTGGTATACAAATGTTTGTGGGAATTAGAATCTTCTGGAATGTGTGGTAAACATGAAACAATCCCAGTCTTCACCTATTTAGTGGAGCCTAAGCCTCCAAGTCCTTTACTGTCTCTTAAGTGACTCTTAAACCAACATGGTTTGATTGGACTAAATTATGTGGGGAGAAAGCAGAAAACTCATTGTTCAAAAAATGGAATCAAGGTTTAGTTGCTCAGGTGGTATGCTGTTTGATTGTCAGAATGAGCCAATTTTATATTTTTAGCATGAGAAAGACAAGGGGAAATATTACTTGGGCACACTAATATATCAGTGATCCCTTTCATAGATTATTATTGGATGCATAGAATATCACTTATTAGAAAATTTATGGTTTTGTTTATGTGGTTGTGGAATAATTTTAGTGTAATATAAGGTTTTATCCTTGGCATAAGAGCCTGGTCAACAACTAGCCTGATCCATTAAGTCTAGGCTTCTTTCTTTCTCTCTCTCTCTCCTTTTTTTTTTTTTTTTTTTTTTTTTTTTTTTTTTTTTTTTTTTTTTTTTTTTTTTTTTTTTTTTTTTTTTTTTTTTTGTATTTTGCTCTAGCCATATAGGGTCTTCCAGTGTTCTGAAAATAGTTAATTTTTCATGATTCCCAATATTCCCAGAACCCACTACCATTATATTTTTCTTGTCCATGCAGAAAGAAGAGGAACAGGGGGTTGGAAGGATCCAGATTTGGGGTATGCATCAAAGAAAAATAAAACTATTAAAAAATGATGCTGATGGCATCAAAGCTTAGATTTCTGATCCAGCTTCTTAAAATTTATCCATAAGTTAGTTCCAAAATAAAGTAATCCAACAAATTATCATAGAACACCAAGCCATGATTCCTCTCAGCTTTGAAACCTGTCTGGACAAATTTATTCATTGCAACCTTCATTAATGTATCTTGAGCAACAACTCATCCCCTCATTTCCTTTCTGAGCTTTTTCTTTTCCCACCAAAGAGAAAAAGCAAGCTAACAAACTGGTTCTGTAAGTCTCATAACACAGTAGGCAGAAGCCACGTAATTAATTAAAATTTTATGCAAACTTGAAAAAATAAATGGTATTTTCTTGAGAACTGCAAATTATTCAGTCATACATATTTAGTGAGTAGCTACTGTGTTCCATTGCCTTTATGCTTGAGATACATCATAAGCAATAGAGGTAAAGATCTCTGCCCAAGTGGAGCTGAGATTTCTGTGTGCAAAGAAATGGTAACAGAATAAGTGGATGACCTAGGATGTTTGAAGGTTATATATCTTATAGAAAATAAGAAGAGTAGAACAGGTTTAGGGGAATCAGGAGATTTTCAGGCAGGGTGATATGGAATGGGAAATAACACAATTTTAAATAGGATACTTAGAGTTGACTGTTTTGGAAGAAGAGACCTGGACAAGACTTTATGCCTTAGCCATCGAGATACCATGGAGAAGAGGGGTTCTAATTCCAAGAGCAAAAACTCAAAGGAATTTTGATGATGAGCAAAGAAGTCAGTATGTCGGAAGTAAGGAGAGGCAAGAGGAGACATCTAAGACCTGAGGTCAATGTCCACAGGTGGAGAGGTGTGCATATCAGCTGGGGATTTGACTTTAACTCTGTGAGAATTGAGAAGCCATTGCAGTGTTTTAAGTAACATTTTAAAAGGTAATATCCTCTGTGCTGAACACAGCAAATAAGGGCAAGACTAGAGGCAGGGTGAACTTTTAGGGTACCATGGTAATGCATGTGAGAGATGATGCTGACTTGGACCAGATGGTGGCGGAGAAGCATTTGGATTCTACGAAAATTCTGAAAGGTTAGCCAATTTGATTTCCAACAAATTGGATGGGGACATGAGGAAAGGGGAAATAAAAATGACTTAGACTGGGAACTAAGCAGCTTGAGGATGGAAGGATTTTTTATAACAAAAAAGAAGGAAGTTTGTGACTAAAGCAAAGCTGGGGGACAGAGATCAAATCAGTATGGACACATGTTGGATTTAAATGCCTTTGAGTTCCCAAGCAGGGTATCAGGTTCATATATCATTTTGATATAAGAAAATATGACAGTGCAGGAGATTAGATGTGCATATTGGTTAGCATAGGGATAGTATTTAAAGCAAAAGGCTGAGAGAGAAACCTTAAAGTAGACAGACTTGGAGAAAGAATGTCTAAGACTGAATCCTGAGGCCTTCCAGCATTAAGAGTTTGGGGAGAAGAGAAAGAACCAACAGATAAAGTGAGAAAGCACCAACTAGGTGTAGGAGGAAAACCAGAAATATGTGGGGTGTTTGAAGTCAAGATAAAAGGTTACCATTACTTGGGAAAAGAAAGAGGGCTTAAAAATACAGGTATTCTGTAAATAAATAGCCTCCCTCTTTCAAAACTAGCAGAATATTCTGTTGCAGTTAAGGCTTGAACTTTGTATGCTTTCCCCTGCACACTGTCCATTGCAGTTCTGAAAATAGAAGCATAGTCCTTTTTTATTGGTTGTTTTTTGGTATACATGATATAAGCATAACGACATAATTATAAATGCACATTTAACTTGTTATAATTCACTCCCCTGTTTTTCCCCTTTCCCTCCCCTCCACTCACTCCTGTTCTTTTTTGATATACATGACAATGGAACATGTACTGACATAATTATAATAGCTTAGAGTATACCTTGTTTTAACTCAGTTCCCATTATTTCCCCTTCCCTCCCTTCCTCCTACCTCCTGTTCTTTTTAGATATACTTGACAATAGAATAAACATTGGTATTTTAACAAAAGCATTTGATACAACTTATTCTAATTCAGCTTTTTTTTTTTTTACTAGAATGCTATCTTAGTTGCTTGTTCTTTGTCATCTTATCATTTTTCCCCAAATGGTGTGAGTAAAATATAATGGCCATTTACTGAATGGTAATGAGTGCTAGATGATATTCTGCGAGTCTACTTTTCCATTCATTTATGGACATTACCTCTTATATCCACAATAATCAGTCAACATTTTGTGAATGAAACAGTCCTGGAGAGGTTAGGTAAATCACCTAAGGTGACCTAGTAGTTAACAAATTAAACCAGTAGATCACTTCAGATCAAGTCCTTGGTGTTTCTCCTGTAGAAGCGTACATATTGTTTGAGCTTACAATACAGGTTTCTAGTCCTTTGTCCTTTTCTGATAAATAAGGGACCTTGCAACACACTGAGAATCTCTGAGACCTCACTCCCTCATCATCAGTATGAACCGAAGAGCTCATAATTTTCTGCCAGAAATTATATTATGAAGCTTGGATTTAATTAATAGTATGACCACCTAAATAATGAGAATTTTAGTTTGTGTTAGCTCTTAAAGAAATAAAGACAATATACTTTAAGCCACCCATTATCTAATAGGGACACTTGTTCAAATTATTAATTATATACAATGCAGCAAAGCACTGGGCAAGGAAATTGAAATAAGTTAGATTCCAAGTGTGACATGTAAACTCTGAATCACTAATCATTCAAGAGTTAGAATCTATTTATAATTATTATAAACAATGGAAAATACAATATAAGGGCACACAAGGGAATAATTTATGATACAAACAGGTATTTAAAGAAGAAAAATTGTATTTGTCTGTTTTTCCTTATGTATGTATGTTTTTCTGAATATTTGCCTTATCTATTGTAAGACAATTAGATTCAAGTAAATTCTTTTCCCATAAAATGTAGTAGGAATGTTACTTGATGGCAAATATATTCTTTACTTTTATCTGCACTTATACTTGGGAAAACAGACTTTGGATACATTTTATAATCTCATGCCAAACATAGTTTCTTGTGTATACTAATCCACAACATATTGAACTTAGCCTGTTTCTAAAATAGAAAGCAACCAGGTAAGAAGTCAGTTAGGGAAAAAGGACACAACAATGATACTGAGGTACAGCAGTAGATATTACATAAAGTATTATATAATTGTGTGTTTACGTGTAGGTCTGCAGAGTTAATGGAACCATGGTACAATGAAGTCATATTCAAGGACTCACTCTAAAGGGTTATTTAGTGTATTAGTCCATTTTATATTTCTGTAAAAAACACCTGAGCCTGGCATTTTTGTAAAGATATGATTATTTAGTTCATAGTATTGGAATCTGAAAGTTGAAGATTGAGTGGCCCCATTGAGTCAGCCTCCAGTGAGGCCCTCATGGCAGGTGACCTCATGGAAGGAGCATGTGCAAAAGGAGTCACGTGGCAAGACAGAGGCCAGAGAGAAGGGAAGGGGCCAATCTTGCCCCTCTAAAGCAACCCACTCTCACAGCATGCACAAGACCTACCTTAGTCTTCTCTGAGGACAGTGCCTTCAGCAACCTAATCTTATTCCAAGACCCACTCACCCTTAAATAGGTCACTACCTCCAAACTTTAGTGCACTGAGGACCTTATTGTAACATGAAATCTTGGGGGACCCATTCAAACCATATCCAAACCATATTATTTAGAGTTCTCCAATTCTGTAATCACTAACTTACCCCCTCACCATAATGAACTTTGCAATGTGGTATGTTGCTCAAAAGGTGGCTGGGTCAGTGAGTATGGGGAACATACAGGTTCATAAAGGGAAACAAAACGGAGAATGCACTCATTTATCTTCCCTAATAAAATAGCATATTTGAAATTCTTCTAGAATCATAAGAAATCAGTAATGTCAGAGAAGGAATATTCTACAGAGGTGAACACAACATAGTTATGAGACATGAATTCTCGACAGTACTATAATAACTTCAAATCTGAACCTGAACTATGTAACATTATGCCCTTGCATTGTTTTTGTTGTTGTTGTTAAGAGAGAAGGACAGTGAGAGAGAGAGAATTTTTATTTAGTTTTTCACATGGCTTTCATTGCTCCGACACTTAGTTGTGTACGTGGGTGCTGAGGTTTGAACCCGTGTACTCATGCATGCCAGGCAAACGCTGTAACTGCTGAGCCACTGCTCCAGCCCAGCCCTTGCATCTTTTAATGAAAACTAATTTTATATTTTGAGTCTAAATTTTCTAGTATTTAGAGTTTTCATCCTCTTTGAAGGATAAAATTCGAGTCAATTTTGACTCATTTACAACTATTAAATAAAACTAGTATAATGCAGAATATATAGAGCTACAGACTAGCTGATTAAATTAAAATCCATATTTTCCTGATAGACTTCATTTTATTGGGTAATTGAATACATAGTTTCCCTGGCTTGGAATTTATGACTCTTTTTGACCTATGATTTTCCCTAGATGTTGTATATGTTAAAGAGCAAATTCCATTAAATCTAAGTTTCCTGCATAGTTTACAATTGTCATTTCCTCTGCAATTCATTTTAATCTCTATTTCTCAGTTACTATGTAGAGATTCTTATTCATTTGAAGACACTATACCTGAATTTTAATGAGTCAGTCCTCGAGTGTTAATTTCATGGGTAATTTCTTCAGGTGACAAACATCAACAAAACATTTTTGGGTCCCAGAGTGGTTATTATTATTTTTGGATCCCAGAGTGGTTATGATTGTTCTTTAATTCTTGGTTTGGTGCTAGAACACATTGCTTTCAAGATATTTATCTCTACATGATTTGCTTAACATACCAGACGCCCCAAAAAATCACATCAAATTTCTTTTTTCCAAATAGCTACCAGTGTAATCTAAAAAAAAAAAAAAAAATTGAGTGTCTAGGATCAAAGGGAAAAAAATTAAAATAGAACCATTTGTCTTACTGCACTAGTAAATACTCTGGTCTTGATAATGTGGGGGCCAGAGAATGTATTAGTCTCCATCCATTAGTCACACATTCATCCATAAAATGCTCAAATCTCATTTGAATGGATGTTCTCTGATATGTGGACCATAAGAAGTCACATCCTTTTTGGCACAACATTGAAGATAAATTACTTGGTAGTGTTTCCTGTATTTCATACACCCACATGAGCATAGTGATTGAGTTTGCAATTAATATTTTTGGATTCTTGCCTGTTATCCCCTGAAATACTGTAATATGGAAAACTGAAAGATGTAGTTTGAATTTAACTTTTCTAGCTCATCCAAAACAAATGTTCAAAAACAACATTAATCCTCAGGTGTCATGTTACTATTACAAACTAGATCCTCTTTAAAAAAATAAAAACAAAAAAAAACACCAATCTGTAGCCAGCAAAATTCTTATACATAAACTCCCTATATCAGAGTGTGAACCTGTAGCTTCTACTTTCCTTCCGCAGTCTCATAGGGTCCAATAATCAGCAGCTAAATAATTGATAGATGATGAGAATATGTGAGCATTATTTGTTTTAGTCCAGATAAAATTCATTTTTCTAATGATTTCCAGGTGTGAATGGCTCGCACCATGAAGGAAATGGTAGAATTTATTTTATTGTCCACAATGTGATCCAGCATGTATGGATTAAATTGGTAGTAAAGAAAAAATGTGTACTCTTTACCAACCTCATAAATTCAGCAAATTAAGAGTATCCAGTAGAAAGAGTATGATCTTTCGACTCTCAACCTGGGAGAAAGTGATTTTCTACCTCCCAGTCAGTGCCTAGACAACTGTCTTAATTCTTTGACTCTGAGTATCCTCATCTGTTAAATGGGAGTGATGGTATTTTCTACAAGCTCATGGCACATTTCTGAAGATTAGTGAAACTGTCTTGTGCAATGCTGGCAGAAATGTGGTTTAATAATCATTAGGAGTCAATATAGTTCTTAGTAATAAATTAGAAAAAATAAACCTAATTCCTTTACTCACTCAATAATTCTTTTACTCATCCAGTAAATATTAAATCACTATCACAATTTCTCAGAAACAAATAAGAATTAAATTTTAGTTTGTTGTCTATCAATCAATTGCTGTTAAAATACTCAAAGGAAATCACATACAAGCAATGGATTTCAGTAACCTGTGTTGCAAACTGTATCTCCAGACGCAAGATTGTTGGTGTGCTTTGCTGCTTTTACATCCAAATTTAATAAATAAGAAATTGAATAAATTGTTGAGCTACCGCAATGCAAATATGGTCCCGGTGTCCATAACTCCTTTTATTTTCTGAGATGGAAGAAGACAGTCCACTCAAATGAGCTTTTGAAATCTGCCAAAATGCTCCAGATGTTCTAGTGTTGCCAGCAGAGCTTGTCTGTGATCCGTGTCAGAACCCCAGCTGTCAACAGAAAGCACACCTGCCACTGGTTTACTGTCAGCAGATGACTTTTCAATTGTATCAGGAAATGAAGCAAACTGCCGAATAAAGCATTCACCTTTGAGATGAACCCATGCGCAATGTGATTTTGCTCCATAAAAATGTAGCAATGTCTAGAATTTTTCAAGTGCTAACCTTTAGCCTGAGAATTTCTAATCTTCTCAAGCGCTAATCCTGAGCCAGAGACAATGTCTGACGATTAGCAGGTAAATCTTGGTGTTGTTAAAACAAGCTTGCTATTGGCCCACCAGATGGGGAGCAAATAATTGCACATAAAAGCCCATCTGTAAATTGGTAAAATTCATTTCAAAGCAGAAGTATAAAGAACAAAATTGACCATGTAAAAAGTATTTGATATTTTATAGTTCTTAGGATTTGATTGAAAAACTCATTTTTCAAAATCATGAAATTTTAGGAATTTAGAGGTTTTAGTTTTATCTTAAGATGTATCTAAACTTGGAAAACGGAAGTTGATTAAAAAACCACTGCAGAAGGATGGTGATTTTTGATTTCAAAGATAAATTACTTCCCTCGTTTTTCTTCAGTTTGTTTTGTTTGAGAGGTGACATGGAATTAAGGAAAGGGCATGCATGGATTTGGGAGTCAGAGAGAGTGGACAAATTCATCAATATGCTAAGTCTCTGTATCTTTATTTGTAAAATATAAAACACTAATATGTGTCTTACCTGAGAAGAAAATGAGATTGTAAATATTGATGGTGAATATTGATTATACTCAAACTTGGAAATTATGTAGTAGGGTATATCTATATGCCTAGAAAGCCCTTCTTGAGTGGATGGTGATAAACAGATTTATGTAACTTTAGGATTTCTGTATCTCAGTTACTTCCTTCACCTCATGGCTTCTTCTGCCTCATGACTTCAGTTAACTTCAAAGTACCTCTTTTTTTTGGTGGTTGTTGTTTTGTTTTGTTTTTTTAAATCTTGGCTGTCTGGTCTCTTTCTTTATATCTTGACTTCACACTCCCTGAGAGATGATCTCATTGTTCCACTTGGTCACCTTTTCTTTTTTGAGTACCATCTTGCAGCATTCTAACTTATAGGCCGCTAGCAGATACATAAATTAGCTTCAGATACATGCCTTATTCTGGTCCAGTTCAGTGGGGCTTAGTTGTTGGAGTAGAATGGTCAGCTGTTTATTGCAACCTATATGTAATAGTACTGTTATGCACTCCTTTGGCATTATAATGGGGAGTCCAACTGAATTAGGCAGAGTTTAAAGAATGTCAGAGGATATAATGAGAACTTCCAAACATGGACCAAACATGAATGTGATAACTTCAGCCTGTGCTTTCATGGATATATGCCTTAGAACTCTGATAGTTGAATATGGATTCATTTCCCACCCTGATATATGTAAAATTTTGAATATATCAATATTCAACAGATATTTTAGATATTTTAAAACCATATTTACATAATTTTATCTACTCTAGCATTATTCCACTAATATGCTATCATGTATAGAATAAAGTTCTGGTATCGGTAGAAGATTAAATATAATCAGTGTTATCTAGCACTACCATTGGAAAGCTGCAAGTATAAAAATTAGAATTATTCACCTTCACTGAACAATTAGAGACTTTTATCTTAAATAGTATATTTCTAAAGGTTATAAGGTTTTGACCTCAATTTGTCAGCTTTATAAGATTTAGCAATTAAGCATTTTTTAAAATTTTCATTGTAATTTTATAAAGATTATTAAAGGTCAGGTTGATTATTATTAGAAAGGAGCCCTTGTACCATACCCCAGTTCCTTGAAATATTTATGTACAGATTTTTATATGAATGTAAATTTTTTCATTTCTCTGAAATATGAATGAGTCATAACTCATTGATGAAATCATTGAGTCATATAGTATTGACATGATTAGGTTTGAAAGGTAAGAAACTGACTATTTTTCAGATGACTACCATTTTACATTCCCACCAGTGACATTTGAGTGATTCAGTTTCTTCACTTCCTTTCCAACATTAGGTGTTTTACTAATTTGCATTTTGGTCATTTTAATTGATGTACAATGATATCTCCTTGTGTCTTTAATTCATATTTGTCTGATTGCTAATGATATTGACCATCTTTTCATATGCATTTTTTAGCATCTTCCTTGGTAAAATATCTATTCATGCGTTTTGCTTATTTTCCATTCTTTGTTATTATTAAATTTTCAGAGGTCTTTATTTTTAATACTTGTTCTTTGCCAAGTATGTGATTTGCAAGTTATTAATCTCAGGGTGAATCTTTACATCCTCTTTGTGGGAGTTTTCACAGAGCAAATGTGTTTAATTTTAATGATCTCTACGTTAGAGTTTTCCCAAGAAATAGAACCAATTATATGCATAGACATGCATATGAGATGGAGTGAGAGAGAAATACATAGAAAATGTATTTAGATATCTTACATATTTAGAGAGAAGGTGAATTTTTTTGGAAGAGGTTATCTAATAGTATCCATTATGTTTTTTCTTTTTCTTTTTTTTTTTTTGCTGAAATAAGGGACTTTATACAGTATTCATATTTTCATATTTATCTTGGCTTTGACTATTTACATTCAGTCATTTGCATTTTTTCATGTATATGCTATATCTTATAGTAACCAACATAATTTATATTCTTGAAGAAAAAGGACCAGGAATTCTGTTTTGTGGATATTACATATGTAAATGGGCTCACACTGTGGTTATTTAAATATTAATACCTTGAGCATCCACAAACAAAAATGCAGAGGAGAGGCTACATAAAGATGACAGTCTTTAGACTATTTTCTGTTATTATAACAAAGTACATGAGATTGGTAATTTATAAAGAATAGAAGTTGATTTGCTCATGGGTCTGGAGGTTGGAAAGTCCAAGCACATGTCGCTAACACCTGCTAGTCATCAGGTAAGGGTCTTTTTGTAGAAGACAGCACATGGTGAGGGGTCAAAAGCATACCAGCTCACATTAAGAGAGGGATGATTTTAAGGAACCGGTTTACAAAATTATAGGATCTGGCAAATCTGAAATCCCTAGGACTAGCTGGCAGGATGGAGAGTACTGTAGTCTAAAGTCTGAAGGCTGAAGTCTCAGGCAGAATTTCTACTCTGCATCTGAAAGCAGAATTTCATCTTCTTCATAAACCTCAATCTTTGCTCTTGATGAACACCCCCCATGATAGAGGATAATCTGCTTCATTCAAAGTCCATTGATTTACATTAAGGGCATCAACAAAATGCCTTCACAGCAGCAATTTGATACATTTGGTAGAACAGGTGGTTACTATTGTCTTCCCAAGTTAACACCAAAATCCAATCAATCTATTGGACAAAAAAGTCCAATTTATTTATTTTTATTATGCTTTTCATATCATTTTTTAAGAGAGTGGCACATTGAGAGAGAGAAAGAGAATTTTTCGTGTGACTTTGTTGCCTGCGTAGTGTTGGGGTTTAACTGGCATCTTTGGGCATGCCAGGCAAGCGCTGTAACCACGGAGCCACCGCTCCAGCCCCTTGATATAATTTCTAAGAAACCTTTGCCCAGCCCTAGATCTCAAAGATATTCTGCTGTATGTTTTGGTTTTCAAAAAAAATTGATATTTTTCTTTTATATTTAAGTCTATTTTCCATTTTGAGAGTTAATTTTTATATAAGATGATCTTAAGTCAAAGTTTATTGTTTTGCCTATACATGCCCATTCACTCTATCACCATTTGTTCAATCATTCCATTCAATTGCTTATACATTTTTGTGAAAAAATCAAAGTATATTCATATATCTGTTCCAAGTGTTTTGTGACATGTTTTAATTTTTCTCAGGTAAATAAACCAGGCAAGGAATTGCAGGTCATAATTAATACTTAAAAAACATCTTCATCAGTAGTTGACAATACCAGTAGATGTATAATGGCATCTCTTCATGGTTTCAGTTTGCATTTTCCTGATAACTAATGCTATTGAAGCTTTTTTGATAGTTTAATAGCTATTACTATAATGATCTTTAATTTCTTTTGCCCATTTACAAAATTGAATTTTTTAAATTTGGTTGGAGGGTTTACTCACATATTATAAGTCCCCAGTATATGTGTTCGAGCATTATGTGTATGTATGTATGTATATGTATGTATATATATATACATATATGCACACACAAAAATTTATATTTTATATGTATATATTATACATGATATATACATAAATATGTGATATCAGATGTGAATGCACTTACATATAATTTACATATAATTTTCTCCCTAACTCTATTTTTCCTAATCATTTTAAATTGTTTTTGTTTTTTTTTTGTTTTTGTTTTTGATACCAGAGATTGAATCTGGTATCCCTGAGTCACATCCCCAGCCCTTGTTATGAGACAGGGTCTTATTAAATTGCTTAGGGCTAGGGCTGGAGCAGTGGCTCAGCAGTTACAGTACTTGCCTGGTATTTGCGAGGACATGGATTCAAACTCCAGCATCATGTATACAACGACGTGTGGGAGCAACGAGAACCAGATGAAAAACTAAAATAAAAATTGATTTTTTTTTCTCTTTCTCACACCGTCCCTTTCTTTAAAAAAAAAAAAATTGCTTAGGGCCTCACTAAGTTGCTGAGGCTGGCTTTAAACTTGATATCCTCCTGCCTCAGCCTCCTGAGCTGCTGGAATTAGAGGCATGTGCCACCGTACCTGGCTCCTTAAGGGTCTTTAATGAACAGAATTTTACAACTTCTGAAAAAAATCCATTTTTCAATTTTTTTTCTTTTTTAAGTTTTTGCTTCCTGTGTCTTATCAAAATGGTTTGCTTAATCTAAAATTAAGATATTTTCCTTTGCTTGCTTCTTAAAAAAAGATATATTCTGAAATTGGTAGTATTCTAAAAATATCAAATCAAATTGTTTCGATTGTGTTCATCAAATCTTTTATACTTTAAGTTTTCACTTACTTTTCCTGACTTAGAGAAAGTAAAAATATAAGCAAATATAATTGCATATCTTCTGTTTCTCCCTTTATCTTTGTTAATTTTTGATTCATTTATTTTTGAAATTTTTATTAAGTATATATACATTTAGGATTACCTATTGTCTATTTGATGAATTGACAATTTTATAATTATTAAAATATCCTCCTTTATCTCTGGTGGTACTTAAGGCAACTTTGTATGGTATAAAACTCCATATTTCTTACCTCCATTTCATATTTAACTTATTTTTATCTTCATATCAGCAATATGTCTTACATAAACTGAAAGAAATCCTGTTATTTCGTACACCCTGACAATCTTTGCAATTTAAATAAATGTTTAGCCTAAATTTTACTCCACTTTCATTTGATGAAATTATGGACAAATTTTGACAAAGGTCTATATTCTTGCTATTTGGTTTCTGTTATTACCACTGGTTATTTACCATTTCCTTTACGTGGATTATACTTTCTGATATAATTTTCATTCAGTTTTAAGAAATTTTTTTAGCATTCCATGAAGTACATATCTGTTGATGACAAATTATATTTTATTGCTTAGTAAATGTCTTTTTTTAAATTTCATTTTATCTAGATAAAGAAATCTTGGATGAGAGGTTTTTGGTTCTTTTTTCTTCTTCTTCTTTGGCACTTGAAAAATACTGTTTCATTGTACTTTGTCTCCCATTGTTCCTGAGAACAGTCAAAAAAATTTTACCATTGTTCTTTTTAATGTAATAAGCCTCCTTCTTTGGGCTTCTTTGAAATTTCTCTCATTATCTTTCTGTTTTAGCAATTTGCCTATGATATGCCTTAGGCTTTTTCCCAATGTGTGTATGTCTGTTTCTGTTTATCATATTTAAATTTCACTGAGCTTTCTTAGAGTTATAGTTTTGTACTTGTTATCAAATTGGGAAAACAATTAGAAAGTTTTGGAACATATTCTTCAAATAGTTTTCTCTGCCTCAAACAGCTTTTGTCTTTTTCTCCCATGTATCACCTAAACATATATTGCATTAGAAATGTTCCTACGAGTATCTGAGACACATGTCAGTCTTTGTTTCTCTGTATCCTTCAGTTCAGATATTTTGCAGTACTCTACTTATAGATCTTTTCCCTCTGTAGCATATAGTCTGCTGTTAAGAGTGCTTAGGGAATTTTTTCATATTACATTTTTTCTTTTTATTTGAATCTTTTTTATAGCTATTTCTTTGTCGAGAATACCTTACAGATTTGTTAAATGTATCTTTTTAAAAATATTATTGACTGCATTTACAATGTCTGTTCTAAAATCCTTGTCTGACAATCCCAAGATGCATATTTCTATTGGTTGCTATTATCTCTTGGATGAAGCCTATACATTTCTCTCTTTTTATAAGTCCAGTGATTTTGGATTATGTGTTTGTTATTATGAATGTTGTGATTTGGAGAAAATGATGTACACTGTGTTCTTTTAAATGCTATTTAATTTTGACTGTCAGTTAATTTCTTGATGACTAGCTTGAATTTGTGAGTCTGGAGTTTAGTTTGTTAGAGTAGAGTAGAACTACTTGTAAAATCTTGCCTTTCTGTAATCTCTCTTCAAAGGTTCAGATGTTTAAAGGTGTCTGTCCTGCGAAAGATCAGAACTCTAATCTCCTCATTCTTGTGTGACCTGCAGAATTGCTGTTTAGCTCACAAATCCCCACATTATTCTCTGACTTCCATCCTGTAAATCTGTGCATAATTCATTTCTATACCCTTTTTCTTTCATTTCAAGGATTATTCTTTTTTCAAATAAATCAGACAGATAAAAAGAATTCCATGTGAGCTTAGTGGAAATAAGACCTACTTATCACCTGGAGTATTTTTTTAACTCCTATTTCTGGAATTTTTAATTTCCCATGAATTTTTAACTATTTTATCTTAGCCTGAAAACAGTTGCCATCTCTTGGTACATGTCTTAAAGAAAACTGTCTTAACTGGGGAAAAGGTGTAAAAAAAAAAAAAAAAGTAATTGGAAAAAAGATTATTGTCTTTCTTGGGTTCCATATTCCTCATTTGGAATTAAAATGATATAGCTATTTAACTCCATTCATTCAATGAAAGAGAAACTTTAGCATAATATAAGATTTTCGGGGTCATCAGAAGGATCAAATATGCCGAAGTAAGAAGTACCTTTATAATGTAGATAACCATGGCATGCTAGTACTAGACTGGCAACTATGACCTAGTAAGCCATTGCTATGGGAATGCCAGTGAGAACCAGGCATTTTACATGCATTTTATCCTTGAAACAGCCTTACATAGATCCTATGGTTATTTATACTTTATAGGTGAGGATTCTTAGGTTTCTGCAGGTTAAGTAACTTGTTCCCCAAGTCCTGGCCCTTGGAAAAAAACTGAGAATTAACTGAATCCATATTGTGAGCTCTTAACTTTCTACCCTTGCAATAGTTGCCATTATTTATCCAGTGTCTCTGAGGTTATTTTATTGAGGAACATTGCTTTCAATAATCTCTATCATTTTTGTTTTGATTATACATATCTATAAATCTCAAGGTTTAAAATTTTTTATTTTAGATTAAATAAGAAAATGCATGTATACAACAGCACTTTATTTGGTACTTAGTACAGTGTTTAACACATTATAAATGGTGCTTTAGTCAGATTTTCACTGCTGTGACTAAATGATCTGACAACAGTTTGAGGAGGTAAAATTTATTTAGGGGCTCATGGTTTCAGAGGTCTTAATTCATGGAAGGCTGGCTCCTAAATGTCTTGAGGCTGACCAGAACGGTGGAAGGTATGGATCCAGGGAGCAGAGTAGAGAGAAGCTCCACACCAGATATAGAATACCTACCCCAGTGATCTATCTCCTCCAGCCATACCCTACCTGGCCTACTGTTATCAGTTAATTAACCCACTGATTGGGTTAACACTTTTCTAACCCAGGCATTTCATCTCAGCTCTCCAGCATTGTCACACATGAGATTTTGGGAGAGACCTCACATTCAAACCATAAAAAATAGTCAATAAAAATTAGCAATTATTACTATTACCACAAACAATATAGTAATAAAAAGGATACTTTAAATGTATATGTAGCTATCAGCATTTTAAATATAAAGGAAGTAATAGGTATGATATAAAGTTATTATGAGTGGGAAACTGGATATGGACATCAACATAAATTTATATGTAGAACATTAAAAATTAATATGAGATAAAGAGAAAGGAGCAATTTTGAAATTAAATGAGAAAAGTAAATGCTATTCAAAATTAACTGAAGAAGAAAGTATAAAAGGACATTAATTAGAAGAATTGAAACATAAAGAAAACAAAGAAATACATAAGCATCTTCAAAAATGAAAAAACTGGGATTTAATTTTGTTTTAAAAATAACATGAGAAGTGTTGACTAATCCTGTGAGACAATAAAAGAAAATAAAAGCTATACAGACTAGGAGGGAAGAAATGAAACTTTTTTTTTTGTAAATGACATGATATTCTCTGTAAAAAAATACAAAAAGTATCCACAAAATCTTATGAAAATAAATGATTATAGTAGCACTTCAGAATTCAAGGATAATGCCTAAAATTCAATTGCTTTCCTATATACCAGCAATGAAAAATGGTATTGGAAATTAAAAATATAATGTCATTTATATTGACAACTGAAGGAATGTAATTCTTGGGCATAAATCTAATAAAACATGTACAAGGTCTGTATAAGGAAAATAGCAAAACTGTTGTGAAAGAAAAACTAAGAATGAAATAGAGGTGTATTCTATGTTCATGGATTTGAAGACAATATATTCAAAATGTCAGCTCTTATAAAATTTATCTATAGACTTAATAGAGACTCTCTCAAAGTACTAGCATGTTATTTTATAAATATCGATGAAGTGATTTTGAACCTTACATGGAAACAGAAAGGACCCTGAATAACTAACAATATTGGTGAAGAATAGAAAATTTGGAGGACTGATAATACTTTATTTCAAGCTATACAATAATAAAGATAGTGTGATATCAATAATAAAGATAGTGTGATATTAATGAAAAATGGGCAAATAGATCAATGCAAGAGGATAAAGAGCCATCCAGACATGGTGGTACACACCCATAATCCCAGATACTCAGTAGGCTAAGGCAGGAGAATCTCACCTTCAAGGGCTGTAGAGCAATTTAGCAAAACCATCTCAAAATAAAAAATAAAAAGGGCTGGGGATGTAACTGCATGGTAGAGGGCACCCGAATTCAACCCCCAGTACTGGGAAAAAAAAAGTCCAGAAATAGCCAGTCATAAATATAGTCAACTGATAATTGGCAAAGAAACAAAGGTAACACAATTGAGTACAGATAGTGTTTTCTTTTTAAAATGGTTCAGGACAATAGACTCCCCAAAATAAAAATACTCAAGAATTAATCTAACCAGGGAAGCCAAAGACCTCTACAATGACAATGATAGAACTTTGAAGAAAGAAATATAAGAAGACCTGAAAAGTTGGAAATATATCCCATGACCTTGGAGAGGCAGAATTAGTGTAGTCAAAATGACCATTTGGCCAAAAGCACTATACAGATTCAATGCAATCCCCTTCACAATACCATTGATATTCTTCACAGATGTAGCCAAATGAATTCTTAGATTCATTTGGAAGAACAAGAAACCCAGAATAGTCAAAGCAATATTTATATAAAAAAATAAGTGAAGCAGGAGGCATCACCATGTCTGATCTGAAACTATAGCACAGAGCTGTAGTTACAAAAACAGCAAGGTAGTGGTATCAAAATAGTTATAATGACCAAAGGAATAGAATAGAAGATACAGAAACAAAAGCACAGCTCTAGAGCCATCTTATATTAGACAAATTGGCAGTAATATAACTTGGAGAAAAGACAGTCTTTTAAAAAAAATGGTACTGGGAAAATTGCTCAGCCATACACAGAAAAATGAAATTGGATCCATATCTCTCACCCTGCACAAAACTCAAATCAAATTGGATCAAAGACTTAGGAAATAAACCAAATACCTTACAACTGTTAGAAGAGAAAATAGGGTTAATAGTCCATGATATAGAAACTGGGACCAACTTCGTTAACGAGACCCCCATAGCACAAGAATTAAAACCAAGAATCAAAAAGTGGAATGCCATTAAACTAAAATGCTTCTGCACAGGTAAGGAATCAATTAAGAACATGGCAGCTAAAGAATCAATTAAGAACATGGAGAGAGAGCCTACAGAGTGGGAGAAAATTGTGGCCAGCTATGCCTCTGACAAACAAAAAACAAATATTTCAAGAAGCATACTACCAAACACACAAATAACCCAATCAATAAATAGGGAAAAAATTAGACAGAAACTTCTCAATAGAAGAAATACAAAAAGCCAATAAATATATGAAAATGTTCAACATCTCTAGCAATCAGGGAAATGCAAATTAAGACTTCATTAAGATTTCACCTCACACCAGTCAGAATGGCAAAGACCAAAGATATAAAGAACAAGTTCTGGAGAAGATGTGGGGAAAAAGGAACCCTTATACACTATTGAGGAGACTGAAAAATAGTACAACCACTCTGGAAAGCAGTATGGAGACTCCTCAAAAAATTAGGGACAGAACCACCTTTTGATCCAGTTATCCCACTCCTGGGTATTTTCCCAGTAGGTATAAATTCAACATACTACAGTAATACAGCCACATCAACATTTATAGCAGCACAATTCACAATAGCTAAATTATGGAATCAACCAGATTCTCATCATTAGATAAATGTATCAAGATACATGCTTCAAACACAGATTACTAATCAAACTGGGGCAACCTCAAAGTCTAGAGGTCAGGAGGGATGGAGAGGGGAAGGGGTACAGGAGAGCAAAGAGGGCATATATGATGTGTGCATGTATGGAAGTGTAGCAACAAACCTCTTCAATATGTAAGGCTGCAATGAAAAATAACGTCCTGTTAAAAATTGGTTCTGGAACAACTAAGCACCTTTTAAAAAATTAATCTAGACACAACCCTTAAAATATTCATCTAGTAATTTAAAATGGGTCATACAGCTAAATGTACAACATAAAACTATAAAACTCCTAGAACACAACAAGAAAAACTACATGACCTTGGGTATGGTGATGACTGTTTAAATACAATACCAAAGATAATATCTATGTGAGAAATATAATTGATAAGCTGGGATTCCTTAAAATTAAAGAAAGACCCTTTGCTCTGTGAAAGCAATGTCAAGGGAATGAAAATAGAAGCCATAGAATAAGATAAAATATTTTTAAAAGACACCTGATAAAGGGCTATTATCCAAAGTATACAAATAACTTTTATAGCTCAACAGAAAAATACAAGCCAATAAAAAATGGGCTGAAAATATTAACAGACACCTCACCAAAAAATACACAGATGACAAATAAATATATGAAAACATGCAGCACATAACATTGTCATCTTTGAAACATAAATGAACCCAACAAGACACCACTGAATTTATCCAAAGTCTGTAAAACAGACAACTACAAATGCTGAGATGTGAAGAAGCAAGAACTCATCATTGACTGCTTATGGGAATGCAGAGTGGTATAGCCACTTTGGAAAATGCTTTGGCAATTTCTTATTGAGCTAAACACATTCTTACCATATGATACTGCAATCACACTCTTTGCTGCTTACCCAAATGAACTGAAAACGTATGTCCGCACAAGAATTTACACACAGCTGTTTAAAACAGTTTGATTCACAATACTCAAACTTGGAAACAACCAAGATGTTCTTTAATAGAAGTTGGATAAATAACCATGGTGCACCCAGATAATGGAATATTATTCAGTGCTAAAAAGAGATGATCTATCAAGTCATGTAAAGACATGGAGGAAACATAACTATGTGTTACTAAGTATAAAAACCAATCTGAAGAGTTTTCCTACTGATGATACCAATATTCTGAAAAATGTAAAACTGTGGAAACATTAGAAAGATCAAGATTGGCAGGAGTTGCAAGGGAGAAATGGATAGGTGAAGCTCAGATGGTTTACACAGTAGAGAAATGACTCTACATAACATTTTAATGGTGGTTCACACATTTGTCCAAATGTATATGATGGAGAACATCAACAGTGAACCCGAATATAAACCATGGACTGTGGAGGAGAGTGATGTGATAGTGTAGGTTCAGTGATTGTAACAAATACAGCACTTTTGAGGGACATTGATGAGGAGGAAGCCTATGTATTCGTGGAATATATTTGAAATTTCTGTACCTTCTTCTCTGAACAGCTGTGAGCCTAATACTGATCTACAAAATACATCTATTAAACAATAACATGAGATTCAGCTTAGCTTAAACTTCCAACCCTATTCAGAGTATTGCCTCTAACTAGAAACGTGTGCTGTTGGCTAGAATTTGCTGCATTTCTACCTTTTATATTTTCTGCTACCATTAAACTTAATAAAAATATAAAATACAGTACCTAAAAGTATAAAATAAAGTTGCTTTATTATCGTTTTAGAAAGGGAGAGAGAGAATCAATTTTTATTTAGTTATTCATGTGGCTTTCATTGCTCTCACACTTAGTTGTGCACCTGGTGCTGAGGTTTGAACCCACATCCTCGCACATGCAGGCAGGCACCATTACTGCCAAGCCACCACTTCAGCCCCAAATAAAGTTGTTTTAATAAAATGCATAGTATGTAGTGCTTTTAGACTTTCCACTTTAAAAGAAGTCTACATTTTGAAGTGCATGGTCCAATATTTGTATTGTGTGTGTAGGAAAAACAGGGCATACAAATCTAATTTATATTCATACCAAAAGGATACCCAGTTATTAAAGTAATATTTTTTGGTTTAAAGTAATATTTTTTGGTTTAAATAATTTATTAGAAAGTCAGGTGACTGATGTGCTTTCTGCTTCAAAATAGGCCTGAAGATAATTTCAAAAGAGTTCTAAAAAGGAAAGCATCATTGGATTAAGTATACAACCTATCAAGGGAGAACATTTTGAATGAAACAGTTCTTAATTAAATATGTAACCGTCAATAAAATTAAGAAATTTGAGTCATACATAGCTAACAAAATTAGATCTGATTTTCAATATTTGTGCTCAGTTATTGATTAACATGTAATTTCAGATAAAGCAACTTCAACATTTAATTCTATTGATTAAACTATCACCAAATTGGTGTTACAAATGGTTAATAAGTTTTTTCAAATTTGATTCTGATGATACATATTTTAGAAGAAAAACATAGAATATACAGGTATAAATAAATAGAAATACTATTTTATAGGGAACAGTCTGGTATTAAGCAGGCTTTCTAAATGCTCACCATTTATCCTTAAGCTTAATTCAAACCAAGGTTATTTTAAAGTATATCACAGAGATATGGGCAGTAGCTTAGATGTATTTCCTGGAAGAGAACAGATTAAGTCTAGTTCTATGAAATTTTGAATAGCTTACAAAATTGAAGGTAAAGGGATTTTAATCTGACAGTTACCTGATAAAATTTGGATTCAAAGCAAATTTTGTATTAAAAGCTCTGGAAAATGGTAGCTTCTAATAGTACACATTTAATAAACACAAATGGCTTTAAAAATAGTTAAGCACATATTTTTCTGATTCCATTAAAGCAATTACTTAATTGTTTTAAAGTAAAAAGCTTTTAGAAAAATCAAGTGCTCAATACTATAATAGGAACTGGATTGCAAAGAAGTAGCCCAGCCCCAAAATTCATTTATTGTGCCTCATTCTTTTTGTTATTGTTTGTTTCCTATAATATTCAAGATCAATGATTTTCAATTTTTATCTATCTATTATTTAAGATGCGTGCTGGGATTTGGAAAATTCCAAGCAAATAATTTTTGTTTCTGTTATTCATCATTTAAAGAGTATATCATTAAATCTATTTTGGAAAATACATAAATAATTATGTAATCTTTACTGTGACATGATTTACATAGTATAGTATAATGATACTAAGTATTATTATAACATTGGGATGATAGAATCATGTTATATTCATTGAATCTGCCTCCTATATATTCCCTTGGAATTAACCTGTGAAGAGAAATATAAAACTTCTGCATCTTCTTAGAAAGTTGCCTTCTGCAAATTTCTAATAAATTTTGTAACTTCAGCACTGGCCAGTAGCAAATTTTTTCTAATTATTGTTCCCACAATTAGTTTTATTTCTTCATTTGTTCATATACATAGAATCTTAAAATACACATTCTTTCATGTAAGTTTTCTTTTGTTCAACATTAAAATTTTGCATTTCATTCATGTTGTCATGTTTATCAGTAGTCCATTCCTTATTATTCTTTGTAGTATTTCCCTAATGAATTTACCATAATTTATTATTAATTTTCCCATATCCACTTGAATTATTTTCAGTTACTATAAATATTCTTATGGGTAAATATCAATTAAGGAGTATTCAAATTGTTGAAAAACACTGGAACAAAATTGTGTTGTGTTTAGCTTATAAGAAGATACTAGGCAGTTCTCCAAAAAAATTATTCAATTTTTTAACAAATATTTTTATTAATGAATTGAGTTATTGTACAATCATAAATGCATTTAAAGTAATAATATGATATGCATATACTCTTAAATCAGAACTACCCCCCAGACTCTCCCCATTCCTCTCTCTGCCCTCCCCCACCTGCCCTATCACCCCTCCACACACTACATATCTGTAATTGCCCTAGATTATGTGTTAGTTTACTGGGTCTAATACATGAGATTAACTACCTTTCACACAGGCCTGGGTTTAGCTCCAGCATCCACAAATGAATAAAAACATTCGACCCTTGACTCTCTGGGTTTGGTTAACTTTGCTAAGATTTATTTCTTTCATTGCCATTCATTTACTTGCAAAGGCTGCAATTTCATTTTTCCTGATTGCTGAGTAGAACTCATATATATGTATGTATATACATATATATATCACAATTTTTTAATCCATTCATCCTATGAGGGACATCTGGGTTGGTTCCATAATTTATCTATTGTAAATGGAGCTGCTATGAACATAGATTTTGTTGTGTCACTATAATGTGTTGATTCTAACTCCTCTGGGAAAATACTCAGAAGACAGATTGCTGGGTCATATGGTGTGTCCATCCCTAATTTTTTGAGGATTCTCCACACTGCTTTCCAGAGGGGATGTACCAGTCCGCAGTTACACCAACAGTGTGCTAGTGTTCATATCTCCCCACAACCCCTCCAGCATCTGTTATTGTTTATATTCTTCATTTTTGCTAATCTGACTGGAGTGAGGTGAAATCTTAATGTAGGTTTCATTTGCATTTGTCTTATCACTAGAGACTTAGAACATTTTATCATGTATTCATTGGCTTGCTCAATGTCCTTTGTTGAGAAGCTTCTATTTAGCTCTTTGGCCCATTTAATGATTGTACTATTTGTGCATTTGATACTAAGGATTTTGAGTTCTTTGTAAATTCTGGATATTAGTCCCCTGTCAGAAAAAAATCACAGGCCATTCTGTAGGTTGTCTCTTGAAATTTTTGACCAATTCCTTTGCTGTGCAAAAGCTTTTTAGCTTAATGGCCTCCCACTCATTGATTTTTGTACTTTAATTCTTTCACTTTAGGAGTCTTGTTGAGAAAGTCTTTGCCTACTCCCAAAAGCTGGAGTGTGGGTCCTAAATTTTCTTCTAGCAGTTGTAGCTGGTTTAAGTCCTAGATCCTTGATCCATTTAGATTTGATTTTTGTTCAAGGTAAGAGATAAGGGTCTAATTTCAACTTTCTGCAAGTGACTGTCCAGTTTGTCCAGCACCATTTGTTGAATAGGCTGTCATTCCTCCTTGTTATTTTTGACCCCGTTTGTCAGATATCAGATATTTAAAGATTTGTGTGTTTGTTTCAGAATCTTCTATTCCATTGGCCTTCATTCCTATTTAGATACTAGTACCATGCTGTTTTTGTTACTACAGCTCTGTAAAATAGTGTTAGATCTGATATTGTGAATCCATCTGTTTTGTCTTTCTTGCTTAGTAATGTTTTGGCTATTCTGAATTTCTTGTTGTTCCAAATGAATTTGAGAATTGCTTTTTCTATATCTGTAAAGAATGACATGGGTATCTTAATGAGGATTGCATTGAATGTACATATTACTTTTGGCAGAATGGCCATTTTAATTATATTAATTCTGCCTAACCAGGAACATGGGACATCTTTCTATCTTCACAGGCCTTCTTGGGTTTCTTTCTTCAACATCCAATATTTTTTGCTGTAGTGGTCTTTTACTTCCCATGTTTGATTAATTCCCAAGTACCTTATTCTTTTTTGAGAATATTGTGAATGGAACTGATTTCCTGATCTCTTCTGCCCTACTGTTGTTAGAGTATAGGAAATCTATTGATTTATGGGTATTGATCTTGTAGCCTGCCACTTTGCTAAATCTGTTTAAAAGCTTAAGCAGTTTTCTAGTGGAGTTTTTTGGATCTTCCAGATATAGAATCATGTTGTCAGCAAACAGGAATAATTTTACTTCCGTTCTTCCTATTCTTATCCCTTTGATTTCCTTTTCTTGCCTGATTGCTCTGGCTAGGGTCTCAAGAATTATATTGAAAAAAAGTGGTGAGAGCAGACAACCTTGTCTTGTTCTGGACTTTAGTGGAAATGCTTTCGGTTTTTCTCTATCTAGTATTATACTAGCTGAGGGTTTGTCATATAGGGCTTTACATAGTTAAGGTTAGAACCTTTGATACCTATCTTCTCTAGAGTTTTGAGCATAAATGTTGCTGAGTTTTATCAAAGGCCTTTTCTGTATCAGTTGAGATGATCATATGGTTATTCTCCTTAATTCTGTTTAAGTGATGAATTACGTTTATAGATTTGGCATGTTGAATCAGTCTAGCATAACTGAAATGAAGCCCAATTGATTGTGGCAAATTATCTTCTTGATGTGTTTTTGAATAGGGTTTGCTAGAACCTTATTAATGATTTTTGTGTCAGTGTTCATGAGGGATATTGGTCTGTAGTTTTCTTTTTTTGATATGTCTTTGTTGGGTTTTGGTATCAGAGTTCTGGTTGCTTCATAAAAAGTGTTTGGGAGCATTTCTTCCTTTTCAATTTCTTGGACTAGCTTAATAAGGAGAGGCGTTATATCCTCCTCATAGGTGTGGTAAAACTCAGCAGGGAATCATCAGATCCTGGGCTTTTCTTCTTTGGTAGGCTTTTAATTGTATAGATTTTAGTGTCTGTTGTTGGGCTGTTTAGGATTTCAATATCAATCTGCGTTAATTTAGGGATGTTGTATGTGTATAGACATTTGTCCATGTCTCCAAGATTATCTAATTTAGAGGAGTATAGTTTTTCAAAATATCATCTTAAAATTTGTTGGATTTTCATGGTGTCAATGTTGATGGTTCCCTTTTCATTGGTGATTTTGTTGATTTGCTTCATTTCCTTCTTTTAGTGAGATTGTCTAGAGGTCTATCAATTTTATTTATTTTTTCAAAGTACCAGCTCTTTGCTTCGCCGATTCTTTTTATTGTTTTTAATGTTTTCACTTTCATTGATTTCAGCTCTGATCTTGATTATTTCCTATCTTCTGCTGACTTCAGGGTTAGATCGTTTTGTAGTATTAGGAGAGGGACAATTAAGTTTTTGTGTCTCAATTGCTCCTCACCCTGTTAACATTAGGAAATATTAATTTTAGAATTCTAATTAACCAAAGTGGCATCTCATTGTGGTTTAATGTGCATTTCTCTAATAATTGTGTTATTGAGTAGTTTTTTATATGATTGATGGCCATTAGTGTATTTTCTTTTTGAAGTATCTTCAGTCTTTTTTTCCATATTTAATTCTGCTTTGACTTTGCATTGTTGATCTCTCAGAGTCCTTTATATATCCTAAGTCCTTTGTCAAAAAGTACTACGAATATTTTCTCTAAGTTTGTAGTTTGACTTGCTTATTTACTTGCTGTTTTTGTTGTTTTTAATTTTTAATAACTTCTCATTTCAAGTTTCAGATTCACCAAATTATTGCAGAACTAACACAGAGTTTCTATATGCCACACTCACTTTCCCAATTACTAATATATTTTATGGAGCATAGTAAAATTGACAAAACTAATGAATCATTTGGTTTATTCATTTTCTTAATGATGACTTTTGATGATCAGGTGTTAAGTTTGATGAACTTCTGTTTGACATTTCAGTTTAACATTTTTAATGGATACTATATTTTAGGTCTGGGGTAAAAGGTTTTGTCTTATATAGGAAATGTGTAACTATTTCAAGCTTTGAAGATATTCTCTGATATATTTCTAGCTTTTTCTTTTAAATCTACAATCTATCTCAAATTACTACTTGGTATTGCTTTTTTAAAAATAAATCTGTTAATTTTATATACGTTATCCAGTTTGTTGTGATGATAGTCACTAATTATTCTTTAATATCTGTAGGATCTATTATAATAACCAGTCTTTCATTCCTAATATTGTTAGTTTTGATTCATCTCTTTTTTCTCCTTCATTTTTTCTTGGTATATTTTCCTTGATTAGAACAATGTAGAATGTATCATTTTTCTTCACTTTTTTTTAAAAGAATCAACTAACTATTGGCTTTGTTAGTTTTCCTGTTCTTCTCTGCTTTTCATTTTATTGACCTCTGCTCTTATCTTGATTATTTTCTTGCTTTGCCTTCCTCTATGTTTACTTTATGCTTATTAATCTAGGTACTTTCTATGGAATCTTAGATTGTATATTTTAGATTTCTCTTCTAACGTAATTCTTCTGTCCTAAATTTAGCTCATCAGTTATTATCTAAGCCCCACTGTCATCCCTCAGCCAGGCCACTGACTTACATTTGAAGAATTCTCCAGGAGCCTCAGGGGGAAGTTCCTTAGCCCTATAATCTTACCCCTTGCCAAAGGGTAATATTTCTGTGCACTTGTGAATGCCCTTGGAAAAATGTGTGTGGTTGAATTCAGACTTGTTCTGTAGCTAAGCTTCCTTGTGATTCTAATTCATCATGCATGCCACATATGCAATTAAAATTTTGTTAAAGTTCAACTGATATATCAATTTTCTATTGCTTTGTAATAAACTGTCTCAAAACATTAGCTTAGATATTAACATGAATTATGATTGTGGTTTGCAAGGCAGTCTTGTTCCACGTGATAATGATTGGAATCACTTATGTACCTGAATTTATTTGGTTACTGTGTTGGGTTGGAAGTTGCAGATGGCCTCTGTCTTACTTTGGGGGCCTTCACATTCTTTTTCATGTGCCTACTCATAATGTTTCTTCCAGGGATCCCTCCATCTGACCTCTTAATCTAGCAGTAAAACCTGTATGCATCATACCAGCTGGACACCAATAGGGAGTGTTCCTAAAGGCTAAACCCCAGTGTGCAAGCTCTTTCCTAGGGTCTCTTTACTTCTAGTCTTGCCTTGACCAAAGCATGTCACCTTCCAGCCTAGGAGTGCTGGTTCATTATGGGCTATCATAGTAACCTTTGCTTTATTTTTTGGAGTCTTTTGCAGATTCCTCCTCCTCTGCCACTCAATAAATGCTGAAAGGAACTCAAGGTATATTGTTTTGAGGATTAAGAGAGGAGCAAAAATCTCTGCTACAACTTTTTGCACCGAAATTCCATGTTCCCATTGCTTACATCCTTATTATTTCACCTGTACTTAATACTTCAGGACCCCATAACTTTCCCCCTTACCCCAAGCAGATGATTGCATCTATTAATGGTACAGAGGAAGCAGAAGGTAATATAGAATTTTTTTATTTCAAGTTCCTATTATCCAGATCTATAGATTCAGTCTAACCTAATCTAATCTAAGTAAGTTTATGTAACTTATTTTCTTACCAATATGCCTTTTGCATTTCATACTGTATATGAAAATCTCTCAAGTCTCATTTTGTCCTCCTTTTTGCTTCTTTTTCCTTAAGAACTGTCATGATGTTCCTTTTGGATGGCCTCTCTTTATTAAACCTGCACTAGTACCATTCCCTGGTGTTTCTGTTCCACTTAGCCCTTCCTCTAACATAGACATTATCATAGTATATTGCCCTTGTCTATTAACCCACCCATAACCCACACTTATCCTCTACATATACACACATAACAGACCATGATGTAGAAATCATGCCTCTTTACCTATTGCAGTCCGCCCTCAACACCCAGCACAGTTCCTAGTACTCAGAGAATACACAATGAAAGTTTGTTAATTTGTTGTATGAATAACACAGCTTTCATTTGATCAGGTTATATCAGCATGTTGGCTAGAGATGCTAAATAAGTGATAAAATGGTAGATAGTTAAAGTTATAAAACCAAAGCTAAGCTTGACTTGGCACATGCATATAATCCCAGACACTTGGGAGGCTAAGGCAAGAGGATCACAAGTGCAAGCTTATCCTTACCATCTTCAGCAACCTTCAGCAACTAAGAAAGATATTGTCTCAAAATAAAATATAAAAATGCTAGGGATGTAGTTCAGTAGTAAAGCACACTTGGATTCAATCCCCAATATCAAAACACAAAACAAAGCAAGACAAAAGAAGCAACAGAATCAATTTATATAGTAGCAAAAACAAAATAATTTGTTAGAATCAATTTGTCTAATTTATAACTTTAGTAGAAAGAGAGGATATACTTTCCTAGGAGGAATCTCATTTCGAAAAGATCAAATTAGTCCAGTGTCCCAGTGGGATAATACTCTTCACCCTTGAGGAATATTACTAATGGGGAGATACATGAGATTGGCATGATATTTGGAGAAACACTGGAAACCATTGATTTAAAAGAATAGATTCTTAAATGTTGATTGGTTTTAAATATTCACCTATATGTGTTTAGAGTTAAGCTAACTAAAAGTGTTTTTCCTATTCCTTGAACCAAAGTAGCAGTTTACTAAGTACATCCTAACATCCTAAAAGAATTTAATGCATTTTCTAAATACGGACAGCACTCCCAGTTAATGGCAGTGAGTACTTTGGGAGAACTGATTTTATAAGTACATTTTTACTAGTGCTTTAGAATGCAGTGCATTGCTAACAGACAAAGCTGATTTAACCCTTTTTGTAAGGACTGAATATTTCTAAAGTTTGGAAATGAATGAATTACCAAAAATAATTAGAACTCTAAGAATTGCTTTTTAAAAGAAAGTCATTTTTTCATCTTTTTAAAAAAATTTTCCTTTATTTATTTATCTATGCAGTGCTGGGGATTAAACTCAGGACCTTGCACATGCCAGGCAAGCACTTTGCCACTGAGCCACCTTTCCATCTCTGACAATTATTTTAATAGAATATTTTAGGCTGGAGGGATCTCAAAGATCAGCTTGAGACTTATGAGAAACCTCAGTTCCAGGAAAATTAAGTCTTGCTTGGATAAGAGACAGAAGCTGTTCCCAGCAGAAGCCTCCCATTTTGCCTGAATTCATTTCCTCTTGTCCACCTCCACCTCCTCTTCCACTCAGTGCTTTAGCCACAGATGCTTCCTTCTGACTTAAACATTCCAAGCTTATTCCCACTTAGGTGTCTCTGTACCTACTATTGACCCAAGAGAGTGCATCTCCTCTCCCGGTGTCTTCTCCTAAATGACTGCTCCATTCAGGTCTCCATGAATATTTCAGCTTTGAGCACCTGTCTTAAGTCCTTTCCCACCCCTACCTATTATTTTATTATATCACTCTGTATTGTTTCCCTCATAGTAACCCCCTGAAGCTATCTTGTGCATAGCTTATTTTATATCCACATTAATTATATTCTCATAGAATTATATTCATTATATTCATCATAGAAGCATGGTTGTCATACAAACTGCTGCATCAATTAGAAGTATCTGGCACTAGGAAGCACTCAGTAAATAATTTGCTAAGTGATTCAGGTTGAGACTCATATGATATCTCACATGCTGGTCTTATTACAATTTTCAAAAGAAAAACAAAGAATGTGAAATTAAATGTATATTAAAATTTAGATGAATTTTAAAACCATGGCCTTTTTATTTATTTATTTGGAAATGAAACTAATTCTGAAACTATTCAGTGATGTATACATATCAAATCAATTTTTAAATGCATCAATATTTTTATTCCTGTCTGTTTGCATTAATTCATACATCACTATGCATTCTGCTTCTTGGCATCTGCTGGTTCCAGATTCTTTAGTTTGCAGCATAGCATCCCTGAGTTGGGTGCCATATGGCTGTCCTTCTTTGGTCCAAGTTTTGATCAATCAAATGACAGCAGACCGACTCATGCCATTTTAAAGAAGACTGAGATTTGATGTAGAGCCAATCCACTAAAATATTTTCTTGGAAAAGATATGCTCCAAGTATCAAGGGGAGAGTATAAGCTATAATAAATATATAATTATATAAATACTTTTTATTCTTAATAGTTGTCTCCAAGATAAATTGCCAGAAACTTGTTTTATCCCTAAAGGGAAACGTTTCTTCCAAAATATTTACTGGTGCTGTGATCATGTGTGTGACTAAAATTATTCTTTATCAACAGTACTGAGGGCTTTTATTTCCTGAAATAGGATAGTCTATTCTTGTCTATTCTAGCAATCTTAATAAATAACTTATATATTCTCATTGTGATCTAATGATGTAGAAAGTATACCAAGAAATCTGACCCACACCATTTCTGTGACTGCAGTCCAAATTCTGTTTATATAAATAGCTCTTCCTATTCCCAATAGTAGCAAAGGTAGTTGGAAAAATATATGTAATAATAGTATATAATAAATGAGGTGAAAAACATGAAGATACAGAGAAAGAAACACAAGTGATTAAAATCAACCAAAAGTTCAGTATGAAGAAAACATTCTAGAAGGTTCTAGAAATGGTGAATAAACTTGGCTCTGAGATTATTAGTGACTAAAGCAAAAAGTGTGGAGGTGCAGCTGTACAATTTACAGTGTACATGAAATACATAGCTTTTAAACTTCAACTCTTTTACAAAAGGAACATGATTTTTAGCATGGAGGTTTGAGAGAAACGTGTCTCTGGGCTTCACAAGATGGCATCAAGCTTTACTTGAACACATTTAACCCTTTCTCTATGGTCAGCTCCCTGGGAATTGCCTGGAATGGTGCCTTAGAGACCAATATGAAAAACAGAAGTTTTGATGATGGTGTGTTGATGCTACACATTGCTACCTAGTTTAAAATGTTATCAGTGCAGTAGGTAATATACAATGTGCATCGGTTTGACATGGATATACATATATGCATATTCCAACTTCATTATGTACTTGGTGTGGACCCTAAAGAAGTTACTTCTTTGTTGATAAATTTATTTCTCTAAAAAAATAAGGAAATAATTTTATCTACCTAAGTAGAAATTATATGAACTATCACAGATAAGAGCTCTCTGTCCCATAGCAATAATATTGGACACATAGTAGGTTCTCAGTAATTCATATAGAATTTCTCCTTTGCTGCCTTCTGCAATGTATCAGAAAGACATTCCTTAAAAAGCAGTGGTAATGAAAGAAAGGATCCATTCAGATATGAGTCTTTGGGTAAAGCTTTCTAGGACCCAGAGGAATTACAATTTGTAGATGAAAACTGCTGATCCGCACCAGATGTTGCTGGGCTGACTCTGTCCTATTGTCCCTTCTGCAGGATTCCACAACTCCCTCTAAAAGGGAAGGATATGCCAAACTTTTCTCTTGCTACAAGAAAGTTTTAATTGAAAACAAGAGTGCTGGGCTGAATACAGTTTCAGCAGATTCCCAGTTAAATTAGAAGGGGCTTTTCATTTAAGTCCTAGTGTTGATATGTCACTGTGCTCTGTCACTTTGAAAAGCGATAGTGCTTTGTTATCAGCACTGAGCCCTGGCAGGCTTCTGATGTAGACTTAGACTAAAATAGAATGCCAGAATGATGAAGGCGCTGCTTAACTTCAAAAACCTCCAGGCTGTGGATGTGGGCAAAGGTGCTGACATACTGCTCTGTACAGCCCAGTGGGTTTGATAATCTTCTACCAATCATTTTCACATTGGAGATCATAATTTGAAATCTAAAAGGATTGATTGGATTTCAACAGAAGCATGAATATTACTGATTCCATTGGATTTGTGTCATGCAAATTCCTTATTTCATAGACAAATAATTAATAATTAACTTTTGCTCTTTAACGTGAAAACTTTATTTAGGAAGGGTTTAAAGAAAGAATATTATAACTTGAAGACCCCTTTTTATGGTTTGGATGTGAGGTATCCCCCAAAATCTCATATGTGACAATGCAGTAAGACCAAGGTGACTGGGTTATGAAAGCCTTAACTCAGTAATGAATTAATCCCCTAATTGGGATTAACTGACATTTGAAGGCAGGTAGGGTGTGGTAGGAGAAGGTGGGTCATTGGGGGCATGCCTTTGGGATATATGTTTTGTATCCGGAGTGGAGTTTCTCTCTGCTCCTTGGAGCCATGCCTTCCACCATGATGTTTTTCCACTTCTCAAGCCCCAAGGAATCGAACTGGCCTTCTGTGAACTAGGACCTCTGAAACCAATGAGCCCCCAAATAAACTTTTCTTCCTAAAATTGTTATTGTCAGGTCTTTTAGTCACAGAAGTGAAAAAATGACTAAAACACCCATAGAGGGGCCTGATCTGCCAGTAAACATACTCATTTATTGGGTGAACATGGTGCATCAGCCTTCTGACAAGACCTGAGGTAGGTGCTAGAAATGGAAATTCAAATAAAGAGATACATAGAGAAACAGGTAATTATAAAATACTGCAGCAAGTAAAATGTTATGCATAGAATATTACTGAAGCACAAAAAGCAATTATTTTGATATCTCTTAGGAAGCGATTAATAGAAGCAGTGCATGTCTAACCAGTATCCTTGTTCTTGATAACCAGATCAGCAAATTCTTTGTGTAGCTGAATTCTTTTATTGATATGACAATACCTTTCTTGGTTAGGAGCGAGATTTCTCTTAAGAACAAGCATGTTAAAATAGAAGGTCTTACACAAACTGTGGAAAGGTTTGTGAAGACTTGGCATCATCATCCTCCTCATCCCAAAGTCTCTTCTCCTCCTCCGCGCACACACAGGATTTCACTACCTGTGAGCAGAAGTGGTCCAGGCTTTCTGTCCTTGGCTACATAGAAAGGAAATCCCCTCTGAGAGTTCTTTCCTCCAGCATGCCTAGAATCGAATCGTAAATGTGGACTCCCTTTTCTACTCATTGTTTTTCCACATTTAACTCTAACAGATAACAATGAACATCTATGTGAAGAAAGTTGAAAATGGCATATTTTGTGGAAGACATTATATCTTTACCACATATGCTGCTTTGGAAAAATAGACCTATTTTTATTCTATGTGTATATTGTATTCAGAGCTCCCTCTTCACTGGGGTAGTGATTTATTTATTTACTTACTTACTTCTTAGCTTATTTATTTAATTATTATTTGGGGTAGTGTTTTAGCACAACAGTGAGCCTCAATCAATGGGTATTAATTTTTTCTTGCTAATTTCAAGCGACAAACTAGCAATAACATAACAGTGATAGATTCACAACTTTTTAATTGTTTTTCATGTGTTATGCTCTCTTTTCAGAGAATTTGATCAAGTGGAACACTTAGAGATAATTTAACACTTGGTTGTCTATAATCCATGGACTCTGAAATATTGAACTTCTACATAAAAGCAAATAATAGAATAGAATTTTTTACACTTTCAGTAAAAGTTTTCAAAGAATAATCCATTGCATGTGTGAGTCTCATGTATTTGAAAGCAAATTTCCAGAGCAAATCATTCCTGGGCTGGACTGAAGTCCAAGGGCAGTGTGGATCTTGGTCCAGAAGGTTATGTATGTGTACATTGGCTACTCAAAGGCAAGCCTATTTTTCCATATTCATGTATGCTGCTGCTTATATTGTGCTTTTCAGTTGAGATTTCCTTCTCTTCTTTCAGTCTTTTAGGTTCATCAGGGTAGGAACTTGTGCAGCTGTATTTTAGTAACTCAACCAATAGGAAGCATTCGACAAATATTTGCTGAATAAATAAGTATTATCTGTAAAGGTGGTGACTAAAGAAAGAAATTGGAAGTATAGCCAGACTTTAATGACAAGTCATACATACTGAAGGCAAAAGTAAAACGGAGGGCTTAGATGAACTAACAGTGTGCACGGGAAATTAGAATGGCTTCAGGGAGGTTCACTAGCACTTTGCCCTATTCTGTCTGTTAACTGTCATTAGGCTGGTAATGGACATCACATTGTTTTTCCTTTTAGCATTGAACTTTAATAAGTATTTTTCTAGACTAAACTTGGGTGATAAATAAGTGTAATATTGTGCAATGTTGCTTAGGATCTGGAGTCAGAATGGAGTGCAGCTCCTAACTGGTATAAAACATTAGCCTACTACTTATGTAACATTAATTTCATAAGTAATAACTACCTTATTATGAGATGATCTCCTTTGTCAATAAATATTACTACCTGATTTCTCTTCCCTTCCTATTTCCCAGTTGTTTTCTGGCACTTGGTGGTAAGGGAGGGAGTGATTTCACTTCTCTAAACAATGAAAAATGGATATGATGTGACTCCAGAGGTGATGGAGGATGACTAATTTTGGTGAATAAAGAGCATGTGACTGCCATGTCCTCATTCTTTCAGCATTGTATAAATAATACTCTTAAAATGTCAGAAAGATCTCAAGAATATCCTATAATATTTCTAGTCATGTTTTATAAAGAAACACTAACAAGTTGTAGCTGTCAGAATGATCCTCCTTACTAGGCAAAACGGCCAACACAGAAATAAGATGTATGAGGAAATCTGCAGTTTAGGAGAACTGCCTCTTGCTTCTATGTTTTACATTCTCCGGTCATTTAAGCTATGGTTTTATAGCTATCTAATTGTGTGTGCATGTGTGTGTGCATGTTTGTCTGTGTCTGCATTTTCTTTCTGGCTAAATTGTGGGCTTATTTAGCAGTTAACCACAATTTTGATAAAAAACAAAGTATTTTGCATTATATTTATTATGAATCAAGTTTCATCTTAAGCAAAAACATAATAGAAGTAGAAAAGAATAAACAAGTGCATTTTAATACTTTTCAAAACACACAAAAAAATTTCTGGACCTGTTTGCGTTTGTCCTTCTATTCTCCTTCCTCCATAGAAAAGCATGCACATGTACATAATATTAAGAAAAAGGAATACCATTATCATTTGCTTAAAGTTTAGGTAAGGTCTTCATGAATTTATGTGATTAGTAACTGGGAGATAACATCACCATTAATATTATGGTGAATTTATAAGTGCAAAGAAACAAAAGAAAATTGAATTAGATTTGACAAATTATATGGAATTAAATGCTGTATGGAGTATCTATTTTTGCGTGAAATTTAAAGGTCATTTTATATATTATTCATTTTGTTCAAGGGAAAAGCAACCCTGAATAATGCATTTAAAAAATAGAAAACATTAATTAGAGGGAAAAATTAAAACAGGCAAAAAAAGAAAAAAAGAAATACCAGAGCATCAAAATAAAGCAGGAAAACCATAGTGTAATAAGAGGTAATTGATTCATTCCTTTGATCACTCTGATAAACAGCAACAATAAAAGTTGTATGGATAAGCTTATTTTGGAAAGCATATTGTTTGAAAAATAAAAGAAGAGTTTAGCTAGAAACTACCTGAAATTCATCACTGACAACAACAAAGAACCCTGGATTTTGTATCTTCCATTGTTCATTTTGATTAATACTTTATGAATTTCCAGTAGGTTTGATGTCTATGAATTGTTTGGAATAAGAAGAGAAGAAGACATTCTCCTTACTCTATCAAGAAAAAGAAAAATATAAAGAAACAATATATTATTCATGTACTAAATGCCTATAGATATTACTTATTCATTATATACATATGCCGGAATATGTATCCATAAACCAATCTAAGAATGCCAACTACTTCTTTGAAGTTCTTCAGCATTATTTCACCCAGTTCTTTAGTGTTAATTGGTGTTTAACAAATTGAAGAAAAATAATAAGGTAAAACCAAAATAATTAAATAGTCACATGATGGTCATTTCAGTAGACATATTGGAAGTTCATAAACAGCCAGTCACATAAACTATACCATGTTATTTTGCAGCTGATTATTGAATTATAATTAATTTTTTCAATGATTATACCAGGGGTGCTAAAGTGTACTTCTAAGATGTAAAACTGGGATTCAAAATTGAAATAGAAGACCTATTGGAAATAAATCACAAATCATCTTTCCATCATGAGTTTCAAACACAACCAGCCTGCAAAATTATCTGAACTGCATAATCTATAATATTCTCTCCCTTGATGGTGGACAACAGCACAGACCAAAAGTTGCAATGAATTGGAAAGGCTGTTCGCACAGCTTCCCTGAATTCTCAAGGAAATCTGGCTTGTCAATCTCAGAAGAATCTTTCAGCCACTGCTACATCTGTGCCTCCAGCTGGGTGGGGACCTTACCAAAGCATGATTCTATGCTGGAAACCAGCATGTAGACAGGCCAGTTCCAAATTTCAGAGGGGATCAGGCAGGATGCCAATTTGGATCTAAGTTCACTAAGGACAAGTTGTGAGAGCTTACTTCTAGGCTCTGAAGCAATTCAACTTTTATTTGTCCGAGGTAGAAATCTTTTGGAAGTTTGTCAAATAAATGGTCTAAGTGGTTTCTGCCTTCTTTTGAGTGTCTTCACATTTTACATACATCATAGATTTTATGTTTTTAAATCCAACCACATAGGAGTTATTTACCCATATCCATTCTGAATCACATTCATCATGTACTTAACTCTTTTGTATATACTCTGTATTCATCTGGATTTTTAAATTCATTAAGGGCAAAAAATATGTACAAGACTTTGTCTTATTCATATTTATGTCTTTAGTGCTAAGTGCTAAATACAGTATCTGACATATAGTGAATATTAGCAATAATAATCCATATTTATGGAAAAATGCTGTATTAACATATTTTACTCATATATACTAAAAAATATATATGTGTCTATAACAATAATAGATTTATATGAAATATATTAATATCAGAATGTATTTAGAAACAATCTTCTAAAACTTAATTTAACATAATATCAATATGCAAAAACGTGCATCTTATTGAAAATATTTGTCCTCAATAAGTTAAACAATTAAATAACTACCATCTCACCCAGTAATTATCCTATAAATCTATTCAAAAGAATTAAAAACAACTGTCAAAAATATGTGTACAAATGCTCATAGCACAATTATTTACAATTGCCATAAGGTAGAAACAACCCAAATGCCCATCACCTAATAAATAGATAAATAGTGTGACATAATCTGTATAAGGAATATTTTCCATCTACAAAAAGGTTGAAGTACTGATGTATGCTACAATATGAATCAAACTTAAAAACATTATAGTAAATTAAGAAATCATAAATTAAAAAGGTCACATATTATGTAATTCCATTTACATAAAATAGAACAGGAGAATACATAGAGATAGAAAACACATTTGTGATTTCAAAGGGAATGGGTAACTTATGGATATAAAATTTCTTTTGAAGTAATGAATATATTTGGGACCCAAGTAGAGGTGTTATTTCACATGGTGAATATACTAAATAACACTGGTTTGTATACTTTAAAATGCTTAAAATGGTAAATTTTATGTATGTTTATTTATTACAACAAAAAGTAATTGTTCCAGAATTACTATTTAATGAAAATAGATTTAACAAAACAAAAGCAAAAGTTTTTCCCAGTACTGGGGGTTAGGGGATTAAACTCAGGGATGCTCTGTCAGTGAATTCCATCCTCAGCTCTTTTTTTTCTCTTTTAATTTTTCTAAATCAGGGTGGCCTCTAACTAACCATTTTCCTGCCTCAACCTCATGAGCATCTGGGATTACAATTGTACATCATCAAGCCTGATCAAAAAATAAAATCTTGAGCTCATATAATTTTTTCTAGGTCTACCTACCACTCATGTTTTAGATTACTACCTTTATTAAATTGAACCTTAAAGAGAACTTAGTTGAAACCCCTATGTAAGTGAAAATATAACAATAATTTATGCTATTACATATGATTCACTGTCATCCACAGTTCACACATTCCCTCATTTGTTAATTATAGTAACTAGTCTGATGAGTATCTTCCTTTTAGAGATACAGATTTTAATTAAATATGGAAATAGATTGCTTTCTGATAAAGTTGATTTTTTCAAAGCAAATAATTTAAAAATTTGTCCGTCATTGAATTTTTCATGTGCTAACATGCCCATTGCTATGCAAACTCATACCACTGGAGAATATCAATATGTAAACTGATACTGTGGATGATAAAAGTATAAGTGCCGAAAGAGAGACGGCAAGTAAATGAACGGATAGAGCCAAGGAGAAACTAAATGGATATTATTGTCATTAAAGGCAAGCTTCCTCAAAAAAAAAAAAAAAAAAAGGGAAAGAAAAAAGAAAAAAAGAAAGAAATTGGATATAGGTCCAGAGGTATCAATGGGATTCTGATAGCTCACCATGTTGGAATGGAATGGTAAGCATTCCAGGTACCTGGAGAAGTTGGGAAATCATTCAGACTTTTCTTTCTTTAGGAGTGATTGAAAGAGCTTGCCAAGTATTCTCCAGTGTGCAATTGCACCCGCTCTCACACAACCTGCAAACTCAGAACGGAAAGTTCTTTCTAAAAAGCAAATCTGTTCAACCTTATCTTGACGATTGCAAGAATTTTTACATAGTGTTTATTCGGTTCCAAATACTGTTTTAAGTGCTTCCTATTTAAAAACAAAACTAATCATCAAAATACTTCTATAGGATTTGCACTCCTGAAAGTCTTCTTTCAAATGCATGAGACAATAAAATTCTGAAGCAGATCCTGATTTGCCAGTATCTTCTCTCTTTCAAAGTAAATCAGTTAGGCACAGGAGGAACAAGCATTTATCAATTAAGAATCGTTTCTATATGTTGCATATTATCTCACCCCTCCATTCCCTTGCCAGTGCCATTTCTGTGGAATGAAGTATACCACCACTACCTTTGTACCTGACCCACATTGTTGTATGAATCAGTAGTACATTCCTTTTTACTGCTCAGTAGTACCTTATAGCATGGTTATATCACAAGTTCTTTTTCAATTAAAAGATTTTTTTAGGAGCTGAAGTGGTGGCTCGGCGGTTACAGCGCTTGCCTAGCATGCGCAAGTACGCAGGTTCAAACCCCAGCACCCACATACACAACTAAGTGTCGGAGCAACGAAAAACAGGTGAAAAACTCAATAAAAAAAAAATGATTCTCTGTCTCTCTCTCACTGTCCTTCTTTCTTTAAAAAAAAAAAAAAAAGAATTTTTTAGGTTCCAGGTATTTGTATTATGTATAAAATTGCATAAACATTCAAATAAAAATTTTGAGCATAAGCTTTTTTTTGAATGGGTAAATGTAAAAAAGAAAGTGCTGGTTCATAGAGACAGGACATGTTTAACTTACGAAGAATCTGTTTTTCAGAAGATTCCATTTTTTGCCTTCATAGTAGCATTGAACGAGTGTTCAGTGTATTTTGCCCTCATGGTGTAGATTTGCATTTTCCTAACAACTAATGATGTTAAGCATATTTTCATGTGTTTATTTTTCATTCATATTAATTTATTACTGAAATGTTTAACAAAAACATTTTAATTGAGTTACTTGGATTGCATAATTCTTTGTCTATTCTAGCTATATGTACAATGCTTTATCACACAAAGGTATTGGAAATGATCACAACCTATCTTAAGTTTGCATATTATTTTGCTACTAGTGTCTTTTGAATACTAAAAAGTTTTTTCTTGATCAGTCTAATTTATTAAAATTTGTGTGTTTTGAGCTTTTTATGCTCAATTTAACTAATCACAGTTCCAAGTTTTCTTCTTCCCCAGTTTCCTTCTGCACTTTCTTCCATAATTTTACATTTTAAATGGGAAAATTTTCTAGGAAGACATATTTTTCCTGCATATTATGAAGATATCTTTCCATTGTCTTCTGGAAGATTTTCCATTGTCTTTTAAAGATTTTCTGATGAGCTATCTCTCCATCTATCTCTTTCTTTCTCTCTCTCTTCTCTCTCTCTCTCACCACTACCTCTCTCTATTCAGTCATATATACCATTTATTTTCTTTTTTTTCAAGCTACTTTATTATTTTCTCTTTTCCACTGAGTGTTACATTATGATTCTTCTTCAAGTGGTTTCTTTACTTTTATTCTTCTTGGAGATTTTATTCTTGTATCTGTGGGCTTATATTTTTTTCTTTTTCTTTTTTTAAAAGAGAGAGGGACAGTGAGAGACAGAGAAAGAGAGAAACAACTTTATTTAGGTTTTCACGTGGCTTTAGTTGCTCCAACACTCAGTTGTGGACATGGTGCTGGGCTTTGAACCCAGGTCCTCCTGCTTGCCAGGCAATCGCCGAAACCGCTGAGCCACCACTCCAGCCCCTGTGAGCTTATATTTTCAAGCAACTTGGGAAAGTTCCAGCTGTATTTCAACAAGTATTTTAGTTTCCACCTGCTGTGAAATACTTTTCTCAGAAACAAAATTATACAAATTGATGTTCTTTCAAATTTTTAAGTTTATCGTTTTTGATATTTGGTAGGACTTGTCCTGAAAAACCTTTAGACTAAGGCTGATTCAATATTTTTTTAAGAGACAGGGACAGTGAGAGAGAGAAAGAGAGAAATAGTTTTTATTTAGTTTTCACATGCCTTTTGTTGCTCTGTCACTTAGTTATGTATATGGTACTGGGGTTTGAATTTGCGTACCTGTGCATGCCAGGCAAGCACCATAACCGCTGAGCCACTGCTCCAGCCCCTTCTTCAGATTCTTCCTGATGCCCTATGTGTTATGAGGTCTTTCTACTCAGACAAGTGGAAACATAAATTATGCCCAGCCTAAGAGAGCAACAAGGAATGTTTCTAGTCACTTCTTTTTTTGTGTTTCTTTCCTGCCCTCTATCAGCTTCCTTCGTGAATATATAAAGCAACATTTAGTGAAAACTAGAATCTTATACAGATCCACTTGGTCATTTAGCTCCCAGCTCACTCTTTGCCCTGCAAAAATCCAATTTCCTTGACCTACCCAAAATTTAACAAGATGGCTAGATTCTATGCAGGATGATTCTCCCTTTGTTGTTCTAGAGCCATGAAGGGTAAGGTAGGTTAATTGAGGAGCACTTCTGTTTATGTTATTTCAGTGACCATAGCCCAGTGTGGCTTGCTGTTCAGAATTGTTTTATATATTATGAAATATATAAATAATGAAAAGTATTGTTTTATATATTATGTCTGAGATATAGTTACATAAGCCTGGAGAGTGTTTGTTATTCCATCCAAGTCAGTTCTAGCCTGATTTAACGTGCTGAGTTTAAGGATTTGGTAGAATATATAGCTGGAAGTTAAAAAAAAAAAAAAAAGACAATCATGGTACTTAGAAAGGGACTTATATTTTATGTTAAATTCCCCAATTGTTTCTGAACCATAAAGATTGAAGGAAGAAAAATAAACTTCTCATTGGGAAAGAGTACATACTTTTTTTTAAAAAAGACTAAAAACAGATTCTTGAAGAATTATACATAAGAGAAGAAAAGCTTCTAAGGAGTAAAGAACCATGTTAGACAAAAACAAAATAGTGTAAAGAAATTTGAAGCCATTTTAATAATCATTCGGTGGGTAGTGGAAAGAATTTGTCATTCCAATAAGTTCTTGATTTGATATTTTTTAAAATATTACTTTTAAGTGAAGTGACAGTTGTGTGAAACATTTGTTCCTACTGACATGGTGCCACAAGTGCCCACTATTCAAATGGTGTCTAGACAGGAGTGAGCATCTTAAACTTCCTATTTTTCACTGTCATCAAGTTCTGTATAAAAAAACACACTTTGTCTTATACATAATATTTTGGCACAGATTTCACATAAAAGGTTCATATAGGTGATAATACTAAAGTACAATGGAAATAGAATCAAGGGATTTAAACAAGATTAGAAATTATCCTAAACAATAACCTATATTCCATCTAAAAACTTCACTCAAAATTTTGAACAGTGATTTAATTTTCTTCAAAGAAATATGTACTTACATGTATATATAAAATGAATGAACTATGATGCTAAATTGAATGCACTATTAAACCATAAAGAATTTTAAAAAACTAATTGGTTATATTTTACCTAGCAAGATAAACATACTAAGTAGGTATAAAACGGAATATCTTTGGTTCTATTCATCTTTGAATACATCCTTGACACTTATATTGATTGACAGTTCACTTGAAGATGAAAGAATTTTTGATAAAAATAAAAGTGAACACCTGAATTGTCCTGAAAATTACAGGCTTTTGGAGTATTATTAATTATATTTAAATTGCCAAACATCATATAGAAAACTAACAATGTTAATTATTCTGAGACCTTTGCTTAATTGTTTATTTAAACAAATTTGGAAATGCCACAAGGAAAGACTTTGGAATATTCCAAATAATTATTTACATTTTTGGAAGCAGATTTCAAGTTTAAAAAGTCTCAAAGATATAAGGATGACACCATCAGATCCTAATTAATTTACCATGTTATCAAAGTAATTCCAATTATTGGTCAACTTTGATTACACATCTCTATTAATTCATTATGACATTAAAGTCATGTCAAATCATAAGTCAACTTTGGTTATACATTTCTGAGAACTCCATCAGTCTTTGAGGTTAGATTTGCTAATAGTGAAAAATGTCATCTATGGTTTCTCCATAGATTACTGTTTTCCCTAAACTTATAATATTTTTTTAAGAGAGGACAGTGAGAGAGAAACATAATCAATTTTTATTGAGTTTTTCACATGGCTTTCTTTCTCTGACACTTAGTTGTGTATGTGGGTGCTGGGGTACGAACCTGTGTACGTGTGCATGCTTAGTCAATACAGCAGTTACAGAAAGCGCTGTAACTGCCGAGCTACCACTCCAGCCCCGCTAAACTTATGATAAATCCATTATAAGGCAAAACAAGAATTTTTAATTTTAAATTATATAATGCAATGTATAACCCTTTTGGAAAGCACTTTATCTAATCCATGTAACATGAAAATGTGCATACCTAATGACTTAGCCTTGATAAATGCCCTAGAAGCTCATGTCCATGTGTACATAAATATAAATATGCAAATATTCATAAAAGTACTAATTATGGGTTAAAATTAAGGAAGAAGTCCAAGTCACCAGTGTAATGCATAATTTGTTGTGATATTGCTATTACAATATCCTACTATAGAGCAATAAGAATTATTATAACATATTCAAGATATAAGTATACATTACAAATATAAGTCTAGCAAAGGAAGCAAGATATAAAATTATATGTAATGTGATGTTTCAAGCTTAAAATTAGGCAAATCTAAACTTCATTCTTTGGAATACATACCAAGTGGTAAAACAAAAAGAGAATAAAGCATGATTACACATAAATTAAGACAAAGTTCTCAAAAGGTGAACAGAGCAGGTGATTAAATAGGGTACGATGAGGGTTTCTAGATGGAGGCAAATCTCATCACTTGACCTAGATTTGCTTACATGGACAAATACTTTATAACTATAAAACAATGAAGTTATATCCAAGGTACTTGTCATTACGTGTGCTTTCCACAATAACAAAAAGTTTACCAAAGATGTACTTTCATAAATACATGATCTTGTCATAATAGGTATATAGTAGATTTTCAAGCTCTTCTAGACAAGTCTCTAGATACTTGAATTTAACTGCTTCATTTTTATAATTTGCTTTTGTAGATATTAAGCATTTATCTTTATATTTCTGAACAGATTAACCTATGATTTAATCTCCTCTATTTGAACAAAATTTGATTTAAAAATACAGCTCTCGATTTTCCCAAATGTTGCTTTCATATCTTGCTAGAAATAATTTATTCCTCTGGAATTAACAGGGAAAATGTAATTTTTCATTAGTGAGACTCCCTCAGTTTGTGAAATATCATTCAAACCTTGTGGAAGTCATGTTTCTGTAATTTATTGCTTACCCTTATGAAAAAACCAAATCAACCACAGTACACTGCCACTGATAATGTATGATAAGCCCTAATCATTCTTTGACTGAAACATAAGACTTAGCAATGGATTCTTATATGTAGTGTGATGAAAGTCAGGTATTTAGACAGTAGAAATAAAAATGATAAAAAAAACCCCACAATAACCCAGGACTATATATTTGAAGATAAATGTAAGAAAGATGACAAGATACCCAGTTCTAAAGGAAATGATAATGATATCAGAGACTGATATTCAATATCTATAGTTATTCTTATCCACCCAGAATCAATTAAAACCCTGATGTAATAGTAAATTTCCAGGTAAGTAAAAATGTAAAAAATACCTTAGATAATCCACTTTGCTATGGTTTAGATCTGAAACATCTACCAAAATCTCTTGTGTTGAAGGCTTGGTCCCCAGTGCAACAGTGTTCACAGATGGTTGGATCAGGAGGGCTTTAACCTTATCAGTGAATCAATCCATTGATGAATTCAGCACTTAATGGGATATTGCAAGATTGTGGAAACATGTAGAAGGGGGGCAAAGTTGGAGGAAGTAGATCATTTGGAGTGTTCCTTGAAGGGTATAATTTGTACCCATCCTCCCTCCTTCCCCTTTTCTTCCTGTCACTCTCTCTCTTTCTGCTCTCTGCTTCATGACCACCAAGAGACAGGCATCTTTGCTCTATCATATGCTCCTTACCATGATGATTCTGCCTCAACACAGGTCCAGAGAAAACAAAGCCAAGTGACATGGACAGAAACCTTTGAATGTACAGGTCAAAAAATTCTTTCCTTCTTTAAATGGATTTTTCAGGTAGTTTTTTCAGCTACAGAAAGCTAACAGACACAAACTCATAAAGGAAATGATTTTGTAAGGGGAAACAGTTTTGGGATCACAGTATTTAGAGGTTTCAATTCATGGTCAGTTTGCCCTTTTGCATTGAGTCTGTCCTTTGGCATATTATCACGGGACCACAAAGACAGAGTAAAACAGTAAACTCATGGCCAGGAAAAAAAAAAAAAGGAGTCTGGGGTTCCACTCTCCTCTTCCAGCGCTCACCATCAATGACCTAAACACCTCTCACCTCCTGAGGGCTTCACCACCTCCCCATAGGACTGCCTTGGAGACCAAGTCATTAACACATGGACTTTTGGGGTACATTTAAGATCCAAGTTACAGCAAGTTATCAGTGACTGAGAGGTTTGACTTTCTTCTACAAGCAGCCTACATAAAATATGGTCAGTATAAATTCTAAAACTATTAAACTTTCAACAAAAAATCAAAGATAATACAATGAAGACCAAAGACAATTATAAGAATAGAAAAGTGCTAGTCTCCTTTTACATCTGAAACTGATTTGGTGACTGGTTTCTAGGAATCTAGTGGAATAACATGAAATAATCAAAATGTTTCTAACAAAGGGAAAGAAAGCTTCCTTATTGAGTTCAGATAATTTCTAACAAATGTTGTGTACCCTACAGGACTTTGAGCAACTTAAATGATGTACCACATGAAGTTATGCAGATAAATCAGTGACTTTTAAATTATAAAACAAAATAAATAGTGTAGTTAGCAGTACCGCAGCCAACATAACTTTAGTTGAAATTACAAAATTGATTACTTAACATTTGTATGGTTATGTCATTTTTGAATGAATGCCCAATGGATTTCTTCTGTATGATTCAGTACAGAAAGAAATGTACTGGTTAGGAATTCAGATGCTTAAAATGTGATTTCTAACTGAGATACAGGACAGATAGGACCATCAAGGAAGAGAGTGACTAGAAAATGAGCAGGTTGGGAGGAATAAAGGAAATGAATATTAATTTGGGATATATAGCTTCTAAGCAAACTGTGAGATATCCAACTAGAGATTTCTGATATGGGGGAATGTACTCAAAGGGGAAATAGATTAGGAATGTTCAGTTATCAGTATTAAACAATAAATAAACTAAGTAGAATTTGAGAAGAAAATGGCTATAGCAGAGAAAGAAAGAGGAAAATCGATTGGTGTGCAGAAATCCTAGCACTGTTTTCGGGCATAGATGAACCAAGGGCTTCTTTATTAACCTCAGGAAACTGACTCTTCATCTCCCAGCAAGATTTCTCTTTGCTATCTCCACGGTCAAGCTGGCTCTTTCCTCCCAGTAACACAGAGCAGATCTTACTGGTTTAGAAGCCAACGATTCAGGGAAGTATCTTGATCCTGTTTCTCATCAACTACCCTGGGTTATTTGTCCATCTGTCAATGATTGATCACGGTGGCTAAGCAGATTCAATGCTCTGGTTGGCCCCTCTTGGTCACAAGCCCACTCCTGAGGTCAGCCCATCTGATGTTCGTGGACTGGGAATTAGAGTGAAATGGTTATAAAAGAGAAGGCCCTGACAATAGGAAGTGGACATAGCAAATAAAAATCCTTCTGAGCAATATCAAGATTCAAGGGATGAGCAGAGAAGTAAAACCAGAAAAAAAAAAAACAAAAAACAAAACAAGTTAGAAGAGTATTTTGTCTCAGAAGTCAAAAAAATTATAAGGAAGGCACACAGGAATAGTGCCAGCTGCCTCAGGTAAATGAGGCTTAAAACAGACCTTTAAAGTTTACAAAGTCAACTGCTCTAACAAAGACTGTTTCAGTGAGGGCAGAAGCCAGATTTCTGGGAGAACCCTTAAGTTATCTTCAGAGTTATAGAAAAGCAAACAGAAAGATGGGGCAGGAGTTAGATAAATGTGTTGTGACAAGGAAAGATTAAACTTACTATAATCCAATATTTATTTGCTACTAAAATGCCCTCAGTATATTGCATTCAATTCATGAAACCAATGTTTGTAATTGAATTAAACAAAATATCTCTATTCCAATATTCAAGAGACATAAATATTTAGTATATGTGATTCTTCATGTGCATATGGTAACTGCTTTGTTCAATAACATATAGAAGGATATTAGCCAGGGGATAATAAAGAAAAATTACCAGTAATTAAGTATAATCTTTGCCTAAAGTAACAATTATCCACATATATATTATTCTATGAAAATGTACTGTTCTTTAAGAAAAAAATACTTTTTCTTTAAAATAATAAAATTTAAAAACCATAGTTTATTTTTTTTTCTGGATTTTTGCATATTTTCTGGATGTGGACTGGGATTTTTGAGGGGACTGGTTTTAACAACAAAAATGTGGTTAATTTAGGTCACTTTTTTAAAAGAGCAAATAGGGGTTACATTTTCTGCCATACACATGCTCTACTCCACAGATCGAAAGTTATACCCTTAAGCTATTCTACATTCCCTATCAAATATTCTTCTGCAAAGTAGCTAAATTTTCAGAGAACTTTAGTTATTACCAAAGGGAGGTGGCCCAGCTGCAGGAATCCCCTGTTTCACAATTATTTTCTGCTGTTCACTCTAGTTGCTTCCTAAATCTGAAGTGCCTCTAGTTTCACAATTCAAAACTCTGAACTGATTACCTCTTCATTTTACTTTGAAGAACTTACTGAGGCAAAGCCTTTTGTTATTAGAGGAGAGCAAGAAATTGTACCAAGAGAATATGAGTTTCTCTTGGCTTCTTTTTTTTTTCTTCCACTTGCTTAGGTGAGGGATAGAATCCAGATTTTTTCATCTTCTAAGACCTACTCTGCAGAATATACTATTATTTGATAATGAAATAGAAGTTTTCATGGTTTTCCTAGCAACACATCAGCAGTATTCTTTAAAGTATCTACTGTAGTTGAGCTTCAGGAGTTTTCCTTCCCTCTGGATAAATGTCCCAATATCTCACCGTGGAAATGTTTGCAACTCCCCACCGCAATATACACAAACCTTCCCATCTAGGGTGGGTTTGGACTCGAGATTGAAGTGTACCTTTAGCTAATTTGTATACTGGTGAAACAACAAACAAAAAGCCAGATATTCAGATGGGCAGGTGTTTTTTTGTTTTTGTTTTTTTAACCATAGTGATGATACTCCTCAAAAGAACTCTGAATAAGCCAGACGTGGTAGTGGCACTACCTGCAATCCCAGCTACCCAGGATGCTGAGGCAGGAGAATCACAAGTTCAGCGCAGGCCTGGCAATTTAGGAAAACCCTGTTTCAAAATAAGAAACTAGATGATGTGGGGAGTAGCTCAGTGGTAGACTGCCGCCGGGTTCAATCCCTAGTGCTAAAATACAAAATGTGAAAACCCCGTAGAAGTTCATTGGAGTTGAAATGCTGTCACTGCCTCAGAATGGCAGTGTCTCTGCATCCTTAGAAATGATCATACTCTTTACTTTGTTAAACTTCCTCTCTAAGTAGAACCGTTCATTGTTCTGACCATATACTTTTATGGCATTTATGAGGCACAGTGTTCTCATTTCTGAAAGGAAGCGTTTTTTGTTTTTTATTTTCTCTTTTGCCGCTTGCACCTCCTCTCCTTTTCAGGCAAATAGTGATATCATGCACAGATCTTGCTTTTGGGTAAAGTACATTTCTGGAAAACAATACTACCTGAAGCATTCTTGTGAAGAAATCTGAGGGGTATTTTCGTTTTGGGTTTTGTTTTCCAGCACTGCAGACGGAGATGCTGCAAGTGGGAAATTTGAAAGTAACTATGCAACAGGTTCTTTTTGCCTTTTCCTTTTCAGACTCCTGATCATCTGGGCTTTTTGAAAAGTAAGTGGCTAAATGAGTGATGAGAGCAGTATGGGCATTTACTGGGTAGCACAGATAGACGTTGGTGGAATGTCAAGTAACATGAAAGGACCAGAACATGCTGGAATGCAGGTTCTGAGAGCTAAACAGACAGAATGGGTGACCTGGTCTCCCTTGTTCACCACACACATAGGGCAGAGGTTGGGGATCAAGCACTGCCTGAATCCATAGCATCTGTTAGGAAGCCAGAGAACAGATTTTAACTTTTAGATCCCTGGGTTCTTAAGAAGTTAAGTCCCCCAAACAAAAAAATTCTTAGAATTGAGTGTGCATACACATTAGCCTAGGAGCTTGTAAAAATTGCGATCCAGTGTCCCATTTGATTCAGATGTTGGCTACAAAGTTAGCATCTTTAAATTTTCTAGAAAAATTCTGTGCAATTGGTCTACCACTACAATTAGAGAAACTGGCTGAAAGATTTAGAGATTCCCTTCTTCAGGTCAGAGACACTGCTTGCTGCCTGCTGAGATTTGTTTAAATAGTGATAAACCCTTGATTCTATGACTTGTACGTTGCTTTAATGAAATCCCACATTTCTGTAACCTATGCTGACACTGAAAATTTTATTGACATTCAATTAAAATGAGAATTCGTTTGCTTATCACAGGTTTTCCCAGCTGCCAATTACTTTCAAAATAGTAGACTACACCAAAAAAATGGAAAATAATTTATATCTTGGTAACTGTTTGTTGACCAGTTATCTTCAAAATCACTCTGTGCCTTTGGAAGTTTTTGTGGTAAAACCAAAGAAGCATGAAATGTTAAACAGCTGAGTGGAAAAAAAGACACCATATTTCTTCCAGTCATGAAAATAAAAAAGATTCATGATGCAAGGGAATATGTAAATTTAACTTTAAATCTGTCTTCCTCAGCTTAATGGAGATGTATTTTCCATATGTTTTTAACTGTTCATGTACTGTGTTTGAGCAAACACAGTGTATAGAGAATCCTCTAATAATATTGTCATGTGTCCAAAATTCATTCTCAGATATCATAAATTTTGTTATATAAAGTGTATCATTCTCAGAAATTTATTTTTAGAATTACATGTAAAATGTGTTGTGCTCTGGGGAGAGAACATTATATTAAAAATAAATGTGAAGACTGAAGTTTCAGCAGAAACCATAAGTGTCTTAGAAAGTAGATTGAGATGAGAACAAACACTTGTACTTCAATTTTATCTCTTTTATGGCTAGGCAAAAATAAAATAAAATACTTTTTAAAAATTTGTTAAAAGACTGATATCTTGAAGAAAGAAATCAGTCATATTCAGGAGATTGAGGTCTCATAAAACTCATAATTTCTGCCAATAATAAAAGCTACTAATATATTTGAGAACATTAGTATGAACCTAGTACCATAAGTACTTTATATTTCTTTTTTTGTTATTGTGATTATTTTTTTTTAATTTTTTATTAAGGAGTTAGGCTAATGTACAATCATAAATGCATATGAAGTAATTATATGCTGTGCATTTGTTTTCAAACCAGAATTATCCCCCACATCACCATACCCCAGTCTCTTGATTATTCTGTATTTTGCTTCTACAAGAGATATAAGTGCTTACATTGTGAATTTTCCAGAATTAAATGATTACATGACTATTATTTGGATTCTCAGGGGGGTAAATAATATGCTATATTCTTTTATTTTTTAATTTTTTTTACTTTAAATATGGACTTACAGTTACGAGAGAATCATTATCAAACATTCAAGAACAAATGTATAATGAGAAAGCAAGCCAAGGCTGATCCCATTCCATGGTTTCTCCCCTTGGGTTCCCCATGGTTCCATGTTTCCCCCTATTAAACACCCATGTTAATTAGACTTCTCATGGAAGTCAAAGGTTCCCCTCTGAGTTGATTCCCCCCATACTCCCTCCCTCTGGTCTTCTTGATATCCTTCCTATTCTCTCCCCCCATTTGGTGCACCCTCCCTACATCACTCAGCATCCTAGGTAAGTTTCCCCGTATTTGTGAAAAAATTCATGCAAGTTGAGATTTTATGATTGGTTGATAGATTGGCTTAGCCATCTATCATACTGTTTCCGATTGTATTCAAGCCTCCACAAATGAGAGAAAACAATCGGACCTTGAGTCTCTGAGTTGGGGATATTTCACTTAGCATAATTTTTTTCATCTCCATCCATTTGGCTGCAAATGCCATAATATTGTTTACTCTAATAGCCAAGTAGTATTCCATTGTATATATGTACCTAAGTTTTTGAAACCACTCATCAAGTGTGGGGCTCCTGGGTTGGTTCCATAATTTATCTGTAGTAAATTGAGCTGCTATAAGCATTGATGAAGCTGTATCTGTAATATGCTGATTCTACCTCTTTGGGGAAAATACCTAGGAGTGGGATAGCTGGGTCATAAGGCAGTTTCAGCCCAAATTTTTTGAGGAGTCTCCACACTGCTTTCCAGAGTGGCTGTACCAGTTTGCAGTCCCCCAAGCAATGTGACAGTGTTCCTCTTTTCCCACGGCCCTTCCAACATCTGTCATCTTTTTTATTCCTCATTTTTGCCACTCTGACAGGAGTGAGGTGGAATCTCAATGAAGTTTTGATTTGCATTTCTCTTATTGCTAGTGATGTAGAACATTTTCTCATATGTTTATGGACTTTTTGGACTTCCTCCATTGAGAAGTTTCTTTTTAGATCCATAGCTCATTTATTGATTGGATTATTTGGTGTAGCAGGAAAGATTTTCTCCCATTCTTTAGGTTCTCTCTTGACACTCTTGACTAAATCTTTAGCTGTGCAAAAGCTTTTAGTTTAATTGCATTCCATGCATTTATTCTTGACTTTAGTGCTTGTGCAATGGGAGTTTTGTTAAAGAAGGCACTGATAATGCGTATGTCATGTAGTGTTGATCCTACTTCTTTTTCAAGCAATTGTAAAGTTGTTGGTTTAATATCCAGATATTTGAACCATTTTGATTTAATTTTTGTGCAGAGTGAAAGGTAAGGATCCAATTTCAGTGGTCTGCATATGGCTGTCCAATTTGTCCAACATCATTTGTTGAAAAGGCTATCCTCCTTCCACACTATGTTTTTACCCCTTTATCAAATATCAGATAGTTAAAGGTATGAGGCCTCATCTCAGAATCCTCTATGCTGTTCTATTGGTCTTCAGTTCTGTTTTGATACCAATACCATGCTGCTTTTGTTACTATAGTACGATAGTATAATTTCAGATCAGGAATTGAGATACCACCTGATTCTTACTTTTTGCTGAGTAACATTTTGACTATAATGGGTCTTCTCTTTTTCCCTACAAATTTGAGAGTTGCTTTTTCTTTATCCTTGAAGAATGACATTGGTATCTTGATGGGGATTGCATTAAATCTGTATTGTGTAGAATGCCCATTTTGATTATATTGATTCTGCCTAACCATGAACATG